>VZTQ01002164.1:219796-277912 GCA_013400755.1 Pelecanoides urinatrix
GCTGCTCGGAACAAGGGACGCGCAACACTGCGTGCCAACAGGAACATTTCAGCTTTGCATCCCTTGCTAGAATGCTTTTTTAAACTTTTGTTTGGGTTTTTTTTTTTTTTCCCTTTTCCTTAGTTTACAGCCCCCCTCCCCTGCAGGATAGAATGCCTCTCAATGTGCATAGATTACTGTAGTTTGAAAATGAGCTCTATAGGTCATCAAGCCTAACGACCTGCTCACAGCAGGGCTACCTTCTAATACGCATAGTATGTTCACACATGGTAAAGAAAGGTAGGGGACATTTTCCTGTTTCCAGAATTTCCTCACATCAATATCTTATCCTTACTCTAGCATACATAGTTGTTCAGTTCATCGCTTTTGCAATATTTATGCAAGGAACTTGGACATGCTGGAAGGTAAGACTTCGGTTTCAGAAGGCATGTTGGGGCCATTGGTTTAATTCTTTACTGGGATGAAGACAGAGACTTGTGAAAAAATCATACCAGAAAAAACAGGAAAAAAACCCTCATTTGTCTTGTTAACTAGTTATTTGCAATGCGGAAAAGTACTTTTTTTCAAATTCAAATAGTCTGTATAGTGGTAATTTGTTGTAGTCTCAAAGGGAAGAAACAATTGTCTGGTTTATCTTTACATGGTTCATTTGCCTTTGTCATGCTCCCTGTTATTTACAAGCTGTCTCAACAGTTTTGTTCCAGGCTTCTTTTTTCTTCTATTTGCTTTTCAGTTAAAAATATTCTTTCCCTCTAATCATACTCAGTGCCTGAAATCTCTTTAGTTTTCCTGTTATGTTCTTCCTCAGGATGATGCCTTGGAAGGAATTTGTTATACTTTACCATATGAACCAGAATATTTTGGGTTCTGTCATAGACATAAGGTTGAAAGAGAATTTGGAATTACTCTGATGTTTCTCTCTTAGGGGATTGGTATACAAGCATGATGTGTAGGTACGATGTCCAAAAGCTGACACTCTTTTTGCTCGTTTCATTCTTTCCTTTATTTAACTCTTTTGCTCAGCTGTGATCGTTACTGTCTTTGGTATTATTTTCTGATTGATCGTTATAATTATTAGGAATTATCATATGATTTCTTTGTGAATCCGGACAATGGGGTGCAAATGGTAAAGCTTAAGAGTTCTTTCTTTGATACTGTGAAGAAGTACAGGAAAATATTTCCTGCAGCAGACCTGTAAAACTGCAGAAGTGCAGAACTTCTGCCACATCTGTTTGTACCAAAGGGAAGTGAGATCCTCCCCTCCTCTAGACTATTGTGATTGCTAAGCAGATCCTCATGAGCTCTGAAAATGATAACTACTTTGGAATAAAAGACCATAAACTCTGGGGAAGTAAACAAGCTAATTATTGCTGTCCTTGCTTTGTAGCATTTTCTTGGAAATGCATTCATTTGTTGGGTTAGATTTGGAAACATTGCTCTTTCCCCTTCCTTTTTCGCTCTGTATGCATCAATCCTTTTGTTTACATGCCAATGACTTGTCTTGGTAGCTAATTCTTCGTATTTATTGCATGTTTGTGAAAGACAATCATGCCTCATTACCCTTTTTTTGTTTCCACTTTGGAAGCCAATACTTGCTCTTTCATGCCTTCTTCCCCCACCATCCCTCACTCCCTATCATCGCAGAAAGTTTGCAGGTTTTGTTCTGGTTTGTTTTTGTCAAACCTTTAGAACTGAAAACATTCCCATTTCCTCCCTCTTTTCACCTGCGACAGTGTCCTGCTGGTTTCTCAATAGTTCTGGATGGCTTTGTTCTTTAAAACTATCTCTCTGTTCCCAAGATGAAGTCCATCACAGACTAGTGAAAGGTAGTATCTCCACTTAGATGGAGATTGCATCCATTCTCTGCAGGTTTTTTGTCATCTTGTTTGCTTTTCCTTGCAAGGTTGTAGCAGAAAAAAGGGACTAAAAGGTTCCAATTACTTACCTGCTATTTCCCTCCTGTTACTCACAAGCCTGTTTTGTCTTTGGGCTACTTACACCGATTTCTTTATTACCCACGTTCACAACTGTAATCCCAGTCTGTATTCTGAGTGCTCTTCCTCAAATGCTTTTATGATATTTAATATGTCTCCTCAGGTGTATTACACCCTATTTGAAAACCTACATTACCCGAACTTGTTCAACAAATGGCCCTTTGATAGGGGATGCAAGTTAGCACTTTTAGTATGTGTCTTAAGAGATGAGGTAGGAGACCTCAAGCACAGAGCTCATTGCCTTAATGATGTTTTAAGGCTTGGGTCATGAGATCCTGTTGGAGTGGGACTTGTCAGATGATGCCCAGAAGGTCTGAAGTACATGCATTAGACTGGCTGGCTGTGTCCCATAGTAGTTCTGTGTGCATAATGTCGTTTTGCTCTGCCTGTTCCTGAGCGCTTGTGCCTGATTTTTTTCTATCATTTGCACTCTCTCCTTTTGGGAAATGGCAGAATGTGGTTGAGGAATTGAAGTCCAGATCCAGATGTGTAGCCTGGAAACCCTAGTTCCTTTTTTCCCCCATTGCAATTGCCAGAAGTTGTTGCTTGAAAGTTGAAAGCATGTTCTTCAACAACTGTAAAGCATTCCTTATTCACAATTCACACCTGGAAACAGAAACATCACAGATTTCTCCACCACCAGTGCTGTCCATTCCTGTCCTGGACCAATTGTGTAGAAATGAGAAAATAGTTTAGTTTCTGTGTCTGCTCATTTCTTGATCTCTTCACCCTCCTCTGTCTCTCTCACAAAAAAAAAAAAAAATCAAGAGCTTCCTTGATTATGGTCAGTGGCATTGTGCGAAATATTGCTGGGCAATATTTTCAAACTGCATCTTTAATGTAAGGAGATCTTTAATACTGAGACTTGCTTCATTCTTCGTTGGTTATGCAGAGATGGTTGTGAAAGGCAGGAGAAGAGCTGGACAGGTCGCTGTGCGCAGAGCCTCACAGTTATCTGGGCTTCCCCTGCACATGGTTAAGAGACCAGTGGTGGCCCCTGAGCTGTAGTAGATGTCTAGAATATATTTATGAAACCATACTGCCTTTCCTGGGCTTTGAATTAAAAGGCAGTTCATACATGAACATCTGGCAAAATGTTTGCAGGTTGACAGGGAGCTGTTACAAAAATATTTGGCAACACTGCAGTAAAGGTTTTCTCTAAAGGGAATATATTTAAGCATTTCATACAAATATTTACAGCATCTACAGTATCTAGAGCCTTTGTCTCTGATGCGCTTGATGTTAATGGCATTCCTTGTGTGCTACCAGTGGAAAACCACACATAAAATGATTGATTGACTCAGAGGAAAATTATTAAAAGCATCTGAGTTGTTTAGAAATCTAAGTCAAAAGTGACTTAAGCATTGAAACATACGACTTCGACTAGGCAATTAGGACAAAGAAACCTCAGGACTTTCTCAAATGTCTCTATAAACGATAAATAAACAACAAGACGTACATCTTGTGAGGTTGTGTTCCCTGTTCTCATGATTCAGTGATTGACGAAGACTTTTAGTTATTGGAAATTAGTGACATTCTTCCGTATTTGAGATTCTGCTACCCATGTCAACTGAGCTGAAAATACATACCCTGGTGGTATGTGCATACCTGCACATGTATTATCAAGTTCCACTTGAAGAACCTTGAGTTTCTTGAGGTTTCCCTCTCTTTCTTTCTCACACATTGCTCTTTAAGAAGGGCACGTTTTCTTTTGCTCTGCCTTAAGCCTTATTAGCTCCTGAAACCATTTTGCTGAAGTTCAATTTATGTAGATGAAATGTCAGGAAAAACACTGGTTTGGCTTATGTGTATCAACCAGAGAAGTTTGCTTTAAAACAGCTGGCAGGCTGCAGGGGGAAGGCAATGATGTGCAGTGTTGAGTGTCAGCAGGGGATAACTTGCCTTAAAAGACAAAAGCCTTAATTCC
The DNA here is from genome assembly GCA_013400755.1 of Pelecanoides urinatrix. NCBI lineage: Eukaryota > Metazoa > Chordata > Aves > Procellariiformes > Procellariidae > Pelecanoides > Pelecanoides urinatrix. The sequence goes on from VZTQ01002164.1 coordinate 223,718, forward strand.
TGGGAAAATGACAGTTTATCCGTTTGCTCTGTAATCTCTTTTCAGCACTGGCTGACAGAGCTGGAGATCTTCGCTATGATCTTTGCAGCTGCCATCCATGACTATGAACACACTGGAACCACCAACAACTTTCACATCCAGACACGGTGAGGCCACTGTAAAATCATGATGAAGGATTGGGAAATGAAGGGGGAAACCTTTAGAGAATAACAGCACAGCCACCTAGAAAAGCGCCAGAGCTTTTGCTTTCAAATGTTACAGGAGGAAATTTCACTTCCTTAGGTTGCATTTAATTTTCTCTTGCTCTGCCATTTACAGTGGAATGCATGTATTCTAGCTTCCTGAGCATTGTTTCATATTAATAATCAGGAAAAAGGCAGGTCCCAAAATATTCTGTATAAAGTTGCCAAAGGCAAATTGCTGTACATAGTGATGTATTTTGATGAAGGTATAGTTTTGGAGGAGATATATAATTCAACAGTTTTTTCTCCTTGTTGAATTTGAAGAATCCAAAATTAACTGCATAAATCAAGAATTCAACAATATCTGTATTCCTCAGTGAACACCAACGCTACACAGACTATTTTTACTTTTGTGGAAAACCACACCTGCAGCAAGGGGATATGTTTACCATTACCTGTTCAGGGGTATCATTTTTTAAAGCTCTGTAAATGGCAAGACAGTAATTAGCTGATCACAAACTAGACTGGACGGATGTATTTTTTGAACTCAGAATCTTCTATAAGGCTTTTGGTTTGGTGGAAGAGAGAAGGAGAAGATGAAGATGGCAGCAAAATTCAGAAGTGTGCAAAGATTGTGAAGTCTCTAGTTGCAGTGATAATTGGGTATCTAACGTCTGTGTATTATTTTGACAATGGGAGTGTACTGGTAGCAATGACAAAATGTCGAGATGTCCTCGACTGACACTGCACACTTGGGCGTTTCTAAGATGCATTGCATTTTACCCTAAATTAGATGTCTGGAGTATGTTAGCTGAATCGTGTTGCTAGGATAAATCACACGTATGCTCAGGAAATGAGGGTGATGAAATGAGGGTGATGAAACACTGGCTCAGGTTGCCCAGAGAGGTGGTAGATGCCCCATCCCTGGAAACATTCAAGGTCAGGTGGGACGGGTCTCTGAGCAACCTGATCTAGTTGAAGATGTCCCTGCCCATGGCAGAGGGGTTGGACTAGATGACCTTTAAAGGTCCCTTCCAACCCAAACTATTCTATGATTCTATGATTCTATGAAAGCTTGGGAACGTAGAAAGAAGTTTTTGTCTCTGTTTTGGGCCAAGCCACACTCCACTTCTTACAGCTTCGTGCATGCAAGAACTAGGGATCTGCTGTATTTCCCAAATACTTACAGAAGAATTCAAGGAAGGACAGTTGTAATTTAATTTCTGTAACACTAAACATCAGAGCGTGTAAAGTGTCAAGGGAGAAAAATATACACTGCTCTCTGGGAAGCAGAACTGAGTGGGGGCTGTAACAAATCATACTCACCCTCTGTTGCCATTAACTTCCAGCAAGAACTTTGTCTTCAGACCAGTTTAGCCATTCATCAATCTCAGATCTATGCCCTGGAGTTTAAAATAAGGTGTGAAGTACCTTTGGTCTTACTCTATCCTGCTGGCAATTGCCCTTCTGGACAGCATAGTCTAGTGCACAGATGACAGAAAGCAGTTCAATTATATCTTGCTTACAGCCACTTTGCTGTACCGGAAACAATATTGGGGCACATCTTGCAATTGCTTACTTGGGTACAGTCAGGCTTTAATATGAGAGCAACGTACACAAGAGCTGGAAAAGAGTCTCGTGATTCAACTCTAAATTTATGTCTCTCTTGCAGCTCTCAGCATATTTTTTTTTTTAAGTATGTAACAAAGAGACTAAGTGAGTCTCAGCTAATGAAATAGATTTTGTGGTGAATTTTGATCTTTAGTTTTCTTTTACTGAATAACAGCAATGAACAAAGTATTACAAGTGCTCTTAAAATACTCATATTTGTGCTATAGAGCTAATCTCTGTAGCTGATCGAAGAAAAACTTCAAATGTGAGACTCTAGACAGGGAAGAAACATAACCTTTCTTATGTTTTTTTTAAATGCTAGGTCAGACTCAGCCATTCTATATAACGACCGGTCTGTGCTTGAAAATCACCATGTGAGTGCGGCATATCGTCTTTTGCAAGATGATGAAGAGATGAACATTTTATCTAATCTCTCAAAGGACGACTGGAGGTAAAAATGAACATGGTGACTGCCTAGGAACATTGCAGCATCACCATAGACTGTTATTACCTTGTTTGAATGGCAATACGCATTATTGCATATTGCATATTAGTATTTCTATTGCTACAAGAAAAAAGAGCTTTAAAAGGTGTTTGTCTTGCTTATTTCTGCTTTCGGTTTTCACCTCTGGTAGTGAGACTAGACTTTGTGACAATGGATTATAATATACAAATTGACTCCCATCTGATTTCTAAGTCTCACAGAGACACCCTTTGTACACATCCATTTGTAATTGAGTATAGAAGTAACCTGCTGTTTGTTCATCCTAAAGCATAAACGTAACCTTTATCTACTTTGACACTCCCTGCCTGGAAATTATACATTAGTTTTAATGCAAAAAAGAATCTAGCCCAAGGAGCATAAATAGCGTACTATTGTTGTTGTTTAACCCTGCAGGCAGCCAAACACCACACAGCCACTCCCTCACTCCCTCCCCCCCCGCAGTGGAATTGGGGGGAGAATTGGAAAAAAAAATAAAATTCATGGATTGAGATAAAGACAGTTTAATAGAACAGAAATAATGATAATAATAATGATAGAATATACAAAAGGAGTGATGCACAATGCAGCTGCTCACCACTTGCCAAACAATGCCCAAAACAGCGATCGCTACTTCCTGCACCATGCCTCTTACTTATATACTGAGCATGACATCATATGTATGGAATACCCTGTTGGCCAGCTGGGCCAGCTGTCCCGGCTATGCCCCCTCCCAGCCTCTTGTGCACTTGACAGAGCATGGGAAGCTGAAAAGTCTTTGACTAGCAGGGTACTGAGCAACAACTAAAACCATCAGTGTGTTATCAACATTCTTCTCATACTAAATCCAAAACACAGCACTAGGAAGAAATTTAACTCTATCCCAGCCGAAACCAGGACAACTATATATGACAAAGTGATGTAGGAAGCTGTAATTTAAAATAAGCTTCATGCAATGTATGATTTACAGGCCAAAATCAGTGCATGATTTGCTTTCTAGTAGCAGGCAGTTCAAACTGATGAGGGCTTTCTGTTTTTATGGGGTTTTTTGAACTCCAAGGGGTGGTACTTTAAAAATAACCCAGTGTGCTATTCAGGAAGAATCCTGCTCCATGGTCTTTCTCATGGGAGTGGAAGCAACTTGTGGGATTTTACATGACGCACGGTGTCTCCTGCATACACTTAAATGTGATACGGTGCTGAGCAGTCAGTTCATCTCACTTTAATATAAACATGGGGAAATGAGCCTTTCTCTAGGGCCTGGCTTCTAGCAAGCAGGTCAGTGAAGGCTCTGCTTGCTAATCTGTTTAGCCTGAATTTCCTATTTATTTCAACTTGTGGACAGTGACGCAATCCTATAGCTGAACACCAGGAATAAAACTCAGGAACTTACATGGCTGCTTTCAATCTATGTGAGCGTTGTGGAGGAGTGGCCTGAGAAATTCTATCCTCCAATATAGAAAATAGTCTCATGCTGGGCAGCAAGCAGGGACTTAAAAAAACAAAATCTGCATTGAGGTGTTAAAAATCTAATTTATTTTTTTAGCCACAGCTGGTAATGCCTTGTCAAATATTGGCAGCAAATTACTGCTTCCTTTTCTGTTGGCGGGGGAAACGCAAGGAACTAACTGACTAGAAACAGCAGCTTTAGAGCCACTGTCTACAAGGAACGGTGGAGCAGCTAGTTGAGTATGCTTCATTGCCTAGATCCTGTCTTTAGGAAAATGGTCTGCTTTGGAGCTTTAAACTGTTTTTGCTTAAATCAAAGCTAGCCTCAGATATTTCTCATTGATTCTGTAGTGTCAACATGTGTGTTGTGTTGAGGCAATATGCTTAAACCCAAAGTTTCAAAGATTAATCCATCTCTTTAAGAAATACTGTAACTGCCTGAGCAAAAATATAAAGTGTTTTGGATTGTTTATTTGTTCTCTTTCAAGTAGGACTTTATTATTTTGTAGCTGCTGACCAAGTAGCATGTGCTCTAATACCAAAACATGGTGATTTTTCTGTGCTTTTGCTTTTGACTTCAGTTTGAAATCCCATAGGCAAACATTTGGGAAGCACTGGAAACAGCAGATGACTTCAGCAGGATCTGAGGTGTTGAGAAAAGAAACCAAGAAGCCCAGAGTTTCCCAGGCTGGCACTCAAAAATAGGACCCTCAGTGTTGAAGGATGCTTTGGGAAACTACGTGTGTCCAGATTGAACTTTATTTTTTAGACACACCTGATAAATCTCTCTCAGCAAAAGGCCTGAATGATGGTTTTTGGAAAGCAAATTCTTAAGTGCCTTTCTGAGCTGAGCTCTCACTCCATTCTGGATGATGGTAACTCAGGACACCTTTTCTATATTCATACCACACTTGTTGCCATGATGCAGCATGACCAGGAATGAAATAGGGGATAGGTTCAGCTCTTAATGGTCAGAGGGTGGATTGTCTCTAGGACATTTCCTTGGCCCGAGTTGATAGGCAAGTTATCTCTGCTGGAAAATGTTGTGATATGACCATGCTTGTGAATACTTAGCCTGGTGCAACTGTGCCTCCGGGAGGAGATGGACTCAAGGGCGTGTCTGCCTCTATCAGCTTGATATGGCTGATAGATTATAGAGGAATAATCCTCCTTCCTTTTTCATGAGATTGCATTATTTCTTCTTTTCTTGGGTACAATTTTTGGTTACCTATTTTTTAAAGACTTGGATAATTCTTCTTGAGTCAAGTTATTTAGTGGATCATTCAGGACAGTTACTATTTGAGTGAATTAACTTTGGTTAATGTTGATGAACTTCTTCCTGAACACAAAACTAGGTTTGAATCATTGGGGATAAAGGAGAAGAAGCTATTGGAGAAATACCAGGGGGATCTCTGACTTTCTAATGCCACTAGTAACACTGGAGGTGAGAGCTGAATTTGCCTGCCTCTTCACCATATGTCAGTATAATATTTGTGTTCAGTGCTCTACTTTTGCACAGTTTCACAGCAACGTGTAGACATTTGAAAGTAGCTCAGCCTCTTCTCTTACCTCATTTCTTCTTCGAGACTGTGAACTCTATTTTCTTAAAGGTAAAGAAGAGGAAACTATTTCCGTTGACTTGCTTTTCCTCTGCTTTTATAGACTGTGCTTCTTGATATAAAGGTAGTTAGTCCAGATGAAAGACAGATCCCTTTGCAAGTACGTCGTGTAAAACTTGACAGGCTTTTGTGCATTATTAGCATCATTAAATATAGTCCAGTGATACCTCAGTGGAAACACCTCTTGCAAAGAGTTTCCAGGGACTATTTAGCCAGGGCTGCTATGCAGCAGGCAGGCTGCAGCACCATAGTGTGTTGTGTAGCCTTTGAAGACAGTTGCAGAAACAAAGTGCTAAAGCTGGTCAGATACACCTGCTATTGTGATGCCTGATGTTTGAAATGACAAGTAAGAACTCTTCAGTATTAAAATACTTTCTTTTTAAGGTCTTTGAAGTATTTTTCCTCTCTGTTTCAGAGGAAACAATGTTTTGAAAATGTGCACATTCCAGATTTATGTCTATAAAAGGGAAACTAGAAACTCCTGAGCTTAGCCCTTTGCTTTTGTATTCCTACCGCAATAAGCTACGCACAAAGTATCCTGTGCAGACCGTTATGATGGAGTTGTACTCTAGAGGATGCAGTGAAGTGTCTGCTGTTTCCCAGGAATAATCCCAAGCACTAATTGTTCCCACAACATAATTACACCCTTTTCTTGTAAAAGTTTGTTTATATGCATTTAGGTTCTCCTCTCCTGCCTCTCTTGCTTATATTCTCAGAGAGGTTTGTACTACTGGGAATGAACCAGACCAGGGAACTGACCAGGACTGGTGAAAAAAAAAAGATCCAAAATAATTTAAAATAAGTTTGTTTTCAGCCACCTATCATCATCTTGAATGCTGTTGGCTATGCAACTGATTTTACGCAAGGGTGGGGAGGAGGAGGTGGGTATACTGGGGGAAGAGTGAGGCCAGCTGATGCAATCTTAACGCGTGTGCAGAACTCCTGGCGGGGGGACACATTACGTGCCACCCGTGGGACAGGGTAAGCATAGCAGTCTTGGGTCTCTACACAGTGGTGGCCTAGGACTGGAACTTGAGCACAGCCACCAGAGGCAAAAGAGACACGCTCAAAATAGTCCATGTCCTTCATGAAACATTCATGAAAAGAAGAATGGTAACTTTTATTTTTAAATGAAAGCTGACCCATTTCTGAATCTCCCAAATCTTGAGTGGGTATGCTAACCTTGGGCTGTTCTTCCTCTGTTAACCTGTGGATAGCTGAACTGAGAGAAAGAGAAAATAAATTTGTATTGTGTGCTAGGTCAGAATGTTCTGATATTTAAAAATCTCTAGGACATCCGTGTTACTTTCAAAGGAATTTCAACTGAATCCTAAACAAGTTTGCTTAACAAAATTTCATACAGGAATAGTTTGAATAAATAATATCAGGGAAGTAATGCAGGTTGTCAAAGGTCTGGACTTGCATATATGCATCATATATAGAAGGACATTTTTTTTAACATGCTGTTTTTCCTTTAATAATATGATTAAACTTTCAACATAGGTATCGAGCAGTTTTAATCAATTGGATAAAAGTTCAGGTTCAAAAGTTCACCTGATTCAGGTTTTAAACAGTCTTTTTACTTCCTTCTAAGAATATGCTATAAAATAAGAGGTTTGTGCTTAATTGAAAAATGAGTACTAATACTAACGCGCTTTTCAAAAAACATCTAGGATTTCTCTTAGCAAGGATTAGCCACCTGGCTTAATTTGCAGCCCTCCCACTCCTGTGTTTGTGTAGAAAATCATTCATCCTCTTCCCTGTCCCTGAAAGAGGGATAAGGGAAGGAGTGACATACGAAGGCAGAAGTACTGTCAATAATTTGCAGATAGACAACGAAAGAAACTGGAGTGTATCTGATGCTGGGTTTTGTGTTTCTTTCCTTGCTCCTCTCATCGTGATGCAATCCAAAAGGGAATTCAGAACTCTAGTGATTGAGATGGTGTTGGCCACCGATATGTCCTGTCACTTCCAGCAAATCAAAGCCATGAAGAATGCTTTGCAGCAGCCAGAAGGGTGAGTCACTTCACAACACTGTGCAGCAAGGGGCTGCATTTCAGCTGGTGCTTTGCCATTGTGTTTGACTTCAAAAGTACCTCTCCAGAGGCCCTCACTCTCTTTGATGTTCACATCGATTCTTTTTCTGCTGTTGAATTTTGACTGAATTAACTTAGGAGTGGACTGGCACCCCCCTACACACACAACTCTACTCTGTGCTGGTGGACGAAAGCTTGCAAAGGTCACCATGTTGGGATAAGCCTCCCTGGGTTTTTCCCTTTGCCTATCAGGGTAACATCAAGGACGTGATCCAGCTGAGTGACCTCTACAGCTTGAGTATGACTCAAAGTTATAAGACCTGCAGAACACAACTTACGCATTGCCCTCCTGCAGATTGTATCAGCTGCCACCTCTGCAAGGGGCCTGCACCATAACCAGAGAACAGATGAAAACAACTTGAGATCCACTGAGGGAAGGACTGAAAAATAACAGATGGAGCGGTATGGGGAAGGTCTTTTCTTCTTCCCAGTATGCCACTGGGAGCTGTAATATTTTGTCCACAGCTCTTCCCCATAAAATTACTTCTGTGCTGCAGAAAGCACTGAGTAATAGTAATTTTTTCACCCTGGACACAGGTCTGTCCAGAGCCTCCCAGAATTATATCTGTATCAGACCAGAGTGTGGCTAGCCACTTAGTTCTCTCCGAAGCTACAACTCTTCCAGCTATTTCAGACAGCCAAAAGCTGGCATTAAAAAAACAAGACTACCCACCCCAAGTAAACATTATTTACTGGGTTCTTGGGCTAGCCTCTCAGGTTATGGTTTTAAGAAGTTGCCAGCCATTTTGTTCTGTGAAACCAGATGCAAGGATCCCCTTCTGACCTCACACCAGTTTTCTAGCAGTGAAACATTTATCAATTACTGTGTAGACTCATCAATGCCCCTGAGATCAGATCCTAACTCTTTACTACAGTAAAATCGTAGGGACCAACTTCTATTCTGAGCTGCATAAAATGCAGCCCAGCTGAAATGGGGAACACAACAGCTCTTCATGCCTGCTTGTGCAGACAAGCAAGCCTGGAAAGCAACTCAGCAAGCTGAGCAAAGTTTCTTTTTGCACTTCTTAATGTCTCTGTTACAGCAGTAATGGTATATGTTAGAGAAATTAGACAATCTTTCATAGTTGTCTGATTTTATGAACACAGAAATTATTCCATTAATATCCTGGGCAAAGATTCTAATGACCTCATTTCCCTGCTTAGGTGAGATTTTTGTCATTCTCCACTGCAAGAGCAGACAATTAATTTGTTTGATCCTTTGGGTTTTCAGAATTGACAAGCCGAAAGCCTTATCACTGTTGTTGCATACAGCAGATATCAGTCACCCAGCCAAGGCCTGGGATCTCCATCATCGCTGGACCATGTCTTTGCTAGAGGAGTTCTTCAGACAGGTAAAGCTGGGGAAGTTCCTCTGCATTTCTGCAGCACAGAGGGAGCATGTAGGATTGGGCAAGGAAGTAGGAAAATATGAACACAGATCTTTTTCTTCTTCTCTGATTTTCTCAAGAACCTCCTAAATGATATGAAGCTTTCTTGACTGGCACCAGTAGCACTGGCTATTGTGCCTCTTGGAAAGTTAGTGTCTGATACACTGCCTATAGATATAGACATTAGTTATATAGTAGAAATTCTAATTTGGGAAGCTAATATGTGTTTCAAATTAGGAAAATATAGAATATGTGATGTTTTACTTAGCTGTAGAACCATAGAAAACAGATTTAGGTAGCTGTACTTTATAGAACTGTACTTATATTGTTGAGGTAGATGTGAAAAATGCATTACCCTTACTTTATCTAAAGTGAGCTGATCTAGTGTGTAGCTCACAGTGGATCACCTGTTAACAGACCCACAAATCTAGACAAATCATTAAGGTCTGTGTGATAGCTATAAGCTCCCTAAGTGACTAACTAAAAGCATTTTAAAAGCTGCCTTAAAAAAAATACGTAGAAGTAAACAGAGCACTTAGGATGTTTAGGATACTTTTCACCAATATGAATTACTAAACTAAGCATGTAATTTCCCTCCAGAGTTCAATAACTTCATGTTTTATAGTAAATCTGAATGCAAAAAAGAAAAATGTATGACAATTTGAAAAAAGTTCTAACAATTTTTTAAAATGGCATCTGTTTTTAAAGGCATTGTGGGAATCCCTTCTTAATAAGGACATTGCAAGAATTTGCTTTGAAATGAATCCTTTAATTTGTTTTTCAAACCAAGAATGGGTTTACTAGGTGGAAGCAGGTAGATCATATCTGCAGCTGTCTCTGTGTTGCCACATAGGAGGCTCATGCAAGTAGGATGATTTTCACATACGTTTTAGGGAAAACTCTGTGCGTGTTTATGCTTTTCTAGCTCAAAATTATACTAGATGTGTTAAAATACACCATTGGTGAGTCCCCTAAAGACTGGTGAGGGAATTAACATTAGCTAGGTATGAGACCACAAAAAGCCCAAATTTTGATCTGTTTTACACATGTAATGAAGACAAAATTATTATTTTTTGTTTTCGTAAGAATAATTTAACTTCAGCCAACAGATCCTATTTTAGTTTTGAATGACAAATGCCTCCACTTTTAGATAAAGCTTTATATAAAACTTGTATTCTAGTTCCAAATTCAAATGCAGTATTAATTCCCTCTTCAGGAAAACTCTTAAGCTTACCGTGAAGCATAGACTTGTGTTTATTGAAGTTATTTAGTGCTAGATCAATAAATACATCCCTGCCTGACAGCAGAAGAACCACACACACCCTTCTCACAAGCTGAGAAGTACCACTAGCCAGTGCGGACCATGGTGATAAGAAACTGGGCTGGCCTCAAATTAGGTATTTATGTCCTTATGCTCTTCACCTGCAGACCCTCTCCTGTCTTTTCTGTTATCAGCTCTGCAGAGACATAGAGTCTGACTTAACCTATATCAGTACAGGTGCCTAGGCCTACTGGTTTCCAAGTATTTTGTGATGTGACACAGGTCTTCCTACACCAAGTAACCATTCTGTAGGTGTGAGTAATGCTTCTGAATATAATGTTGTTTTTTTACATTCAGCAGCTACGGTGAACATCTCTTGAAGCAAACATCTTGCCTGAATTAATCTGTTTTACTAATGCATTTTAGCTAGCCATGAGGGAGCTGCCCAAACAGCTTAGAAGTAGTCAAGTATCTCTCTCAGCAGTCAGAAAGGCAGTTAGGAGTTCCTTCCTAAAGAGAATTAGGCACTGGGATTTTTAAGAGGCATAAGGAGTAAGAGAAGAATGATGATTAGGTAAGAGCTGGCTTTTCCTGAGAGATGTAGCAGACACAGTAAAGGAACGTTACTTTGCAATATTTCTGTGTTTAGTTTCTCTTTTACCCTGATATTTGTATATCAGATTCCTAACATAAAGCAAAATTGTTCTGCAATAGAAGAATACTATTGGTTGCTGTTCCATCCAAAACTCTAACAGGACTTGTGCCCCCATTTCATATATGTTATATTAACAAAAAGAAGAATTATTCAGCTCTTCTTATGCCTACAGAAGTTTTTCTCTGATTAGTTTGCTGGCTATTTTAGTTTCCATTTGACATTAGTCAGAACACTGGAAAGAAGTTCAGCACAGTTAAAGTGAGCTCTTGATTTGAGGAATTGATTCTATGGTATAGTTAACAGACTATTTAAATTTCAATGCTCAGTGGGAAGTATTGCAACTATGTCATCCTATATATCTTCTCAACATAAAGCAATATGTTATAGAGTGACTGAACCAAGTTAAGGGGCTTTTTGAGAATATGCAGCTTGAAAGACTGGAAGAAAATGGGGTTATAACACTTGATCTTCTGCACCATCTTCTGATGTTAGAAAATTACTTTCAGTTCTTGGGGCTGGAAGGCGTGTCTGGACTTTTGTACTTAAGCTTTTAGGTAAAATGTTGACAATGTCAGTGTTTCCTTTAGAAGAAAAAAGTAATCTGCATCTGGCCAGCCATGACCTATGAATTCCTTATCTGAAAGACTAAAAAAGACATGCGAAGAAGTGCAAGCCCTGAAAAATCAGACCTGACACTGACGTTTTCTCTTGAAAGGTTTGCTTTGAGAACTAAGTTCTGCTGGGTTCTCTTTAGAACTGCACTGAAAAGTGTCCTTGTGGTCAAGTGGGTTTTTAGTTGATGCATAGAAGTACCAGGCAGGCAGGTAAAGCTCTGAGGAAAGATTCACTGGAAGCAAGATGCTTAATTCACCAACTTCTCCTTGGACTACAGCTTTTTCAGCCAGACTCAAATTCTCCACAATTTGTGTTTAAAAAAAAAAACAACCAAACAAAAAACAAAATAAAAACTTAAAGAAAGTAAAATTAGAGGCTTTTACAGTCGTGACCTAAGATATCAAAGTGCAATGTGTGTGTCTTGTCTTTTTCTAATTTCTTCTCAATTTTGTTTCACCAGGGTGACAAAGAAGCAGAACTAGGGCTTCCCTTCTCTCCACTGTGTGATCGCAAGTCTACTATGGTTGCTCAGTCTCAAATAGGTATGTCCCTTCTGGTGCACGCGAAGTAGCATTTTAAAAGCAAAACTTACCCCTCCCTGTGGGGCTAAGATCATGGTGATCTCTCATCATTTGGAACTGTGTTAAAGAGAGGAGATAAAGCACAATGGTGTTATTTTCCCCGATCAACAATTCCAAGCTGAGGAGCCATTAATTTATGGTGGTGGCTACATGCAGAAATCAAGTTACCTCTGGTGTGTCTGCAGAGATGACTACAGTGCCCAGTTATGACTCTACTACATGGTTTTCTGAGCTGTGAAGATGAGGCGCACACGACGACGTGTTGTGATATGAGTATCATTGGTGGATATGAAAATGTAATGTCAGTCCCTTTGATGACCTAGGAAAAACCTACTGTGTGTTTTTCTGTTTATTCCTCTCACCCTTTCCCTCCCAGTGCTTCAAACCAACCAATATTTTCCACTGAAGCCAAGCAAGTAGCAAACCTTTTTCCACTCCACCCATTCAGAAACAGAGATCTTTTTACAGACTCACCAACAGCGCTTTCTCTACCTCTTCTCCAGTTATTGAGTGAAAAAGTATTGAGTGAACAAGCCTCGTATTTGGTGAGAACACAAGAGCTAAGTGAAGTAAAACTATTCAGGAGGCTGGGAGCAAAAAAAGACAATAGAAAAGGTGGATTTGTGGGTGGATTTTTATACCTAGGAAGCAAGCGAAGTGGACAGAAGAATGTGATCTAACCTGGACTAGAGAATAGGGTGCCAAATGGAATAACAAAAAAAAGTTAACACGGACCCTAAAAATGAGGAAACTGAGACCAGAAGCAGAAAGAGAGAGAATGTTTTAAAGGAAAACAAACAAAAAATTTGAAGTATGAAATTTCCCTCAAAGAACAAGACAAAGATATCCCTGAACCTAGGAAAGTTCGGATTCATATCTGTGGCTAAGAGCCATTTCTGTTTAAAATTATTTCATTGTTCCTGTTAGTCAAGCCATTCTCTGAGGAATCCCATCCCAAATTTTTCTGGCTTTGGAAGTTTAGACAGTTCAGCCAAGAATCTGAACTTTAAAAGCCCTATGCAAGCCTGGCCTGGCTGCCAGACTTGTAGTGTTTACTCCTCTGCAACGGTAACTGAGAAGAGTGGGAATGTGTGTAGAGCACCGTACCACCGCTGAGGATATTTGTGTTCTGCCAGCAGCTCGGTGCAGAGAAGCAGCAGCAAACTTGAAGTGCTGCAGTCTCAGCTAAAACCCATGTTGAGGACTCCTGCGCACACTACACCGACTGCTGTGCTGTGGGAGAAGATAAACTCTCTCTCTGGCTGGTGTGGAGGGAAGCGCATGTAGAGATTTCTCTTTCACATCCTTTCTGTCAGCTTTCAGATATGTCCCTCACTCCTTACAGGGAAGAGGACTTGCACTTCTCTCTACATAGGATTGTGTGTGCTTGGAAACCAGTTTTCTTTGTCCTTTTTTGTGCTCCTTTGCTCAGGAAGGCTAGGAGAGCCAAGAAACTTCTGCAGTGATGCCCCTTGTCTCAAGCCACTGCAAAATTAATGATGAATTAAACTATCACCAAAGCAATTCCACCCTAAAAAAGAAGCACACGTCAGTATGCAAAGGCAGCCTTATTTAGTCATATACTATTTGTCATTATATTCAATTTGTGCAGTTTAGTAATTCATTAACATTAATAGGCTACTCTCTATAAGTCTTGCCTTCTAACATTATAAAATGTTCATTTCTCAGTCTGCTGCATATATTGGCAATAGCTTTCTGTAACGTCTCCTTTGTTAAATCAAAACCTCTTATATTTTCTGGCTATTTGTTGAGGTAAGGCTTTCAAAATTGTAGGCTAGATTCTCAGACAAATAATCCGTTCCCATTCATTTATTTACCAGATTAATAGCCTTAACAAATCATTCCCTGGAATAATAATTACTACATTTCTTTGCAAAAGTAAGTTGTTCTTGAATTCTAAATTGAGCTATTATCTACAGCAAGCAGCCGTCAGTTCCCATAAACAAAAAACCTCTGTCCTTTGTGAAATAAAATTGTGCTCTTGGTTCTGTCAGGGACAGAGCCTAGAAATCAGAGCCTAGTGGCTCGACTTGTTTGTAGTTGCTGGTTTGCAGTTCTAAGGTCACTGCAAGTGCAACAACTGTGGGCAAGCATTTTTATTAATGAAAGATTTTCACAAATGCAGACTGAAGGTTTTGCAGTACGGACTTTTTCCACGAAATGAAGCAATCTATCAGCAAAAACATTCCTCAAAAGAAAGAATGTCTCTCCTGTTGCTTCAGTTTGTGAAGAAATTGTTTGGAGTTTAAATTGATAAATAAAAAACCTGAATATCAAATAATGAACCTGGATTTTAAAATCTATTAATGTTAATGCTAATGACCAATTTATCATCCTTTTTCCTCTTCAATAGAACGACTGTGGTAAATATTTCTGTACCACAGTGAAGTACGGAAATCAGAAGAGATTCATGTCCAGAAGTCAGGCTGCTTATCAGAGTGGGGGAGACAAACAAACTTCAAAGAAAACCAGGCCAAGACTTGTATTTTCCAACAAGAATGTCAGGAGTTAAGCCTCTCTGACTGTCTCAGACTGTAGGAAGCTTGTTTGACTGGAGATCAGCCTTTGTTGTCATTGTCCTCTTTAGCAGCTGATAAATGTAGCAGCATCCTTTTATTTTTGTCCTTTGGCTGGCAAGAAAAAATTACAGCTTCAGAAAACGTTGGATAAAGGCTGATAGTGCATGCTGATGATTTTTTTTTTTCTTCCTTTTTTTTTTTTTTGTTGGTCGTGGGCTTTAGGGAAACTGTCCTTTAGCCTCTAGTGTTTGCCGTGGTGACATTCTTGGGTGGAATGAATGAATGCTAGGCATATGCCTGGCATCCACCCTCAGCATGCAGTGTTAATTGGTGAAATCATCTTAGTCACTGGGGTACAGAAATATTTACCACATTCATTCTATTGAAGAACAAAAAGGATGATAAAATGGTCATTAGCATTACTAGGTTTTAAAATCCAGGTTCATTATTTGGTATTCAGGGTTTTTAATTAGCCAACTAAATCACCATATTTAGATCACAGTGTCTTTAGGGAAGAAGAGAGAGAACACAGGGTGGGGGAGGCACTTGGGAATATGGCATAAATTACATAATTATTAATAAAGTCCTAAGTTTTGTTTCTACGATAGCAGATGTTTCCCAACTTTGTTATAATCCCCATTTTAAAGTAACATAGTTTAATAACTTATTCATGTTATAGGGAATAGAAGAAAAAATACCACTTATCAAAGAAAAGTTCTCCTAGGTTTTTGAGTTTGTTTACCTATGGTCCCTTGTGCCACCTCTGCCTGGCTTTGTTGATGAGATGCAGGAATTCTCCCAGGGAAAACTTGTTTCTTAGATACTTACAACTGGACCTTGTGTTTATGTGCAAATGTTGAGTATCTCAGGAAGCGGATCCCACCACCCCGATGCTGAATTTAGTGACAGTCATGCATCTGATAGCAGAGATTTGCATGTCTCAGGGTTGTTAGTGGTGATGGAGTAAATGGCAGTGGTATTACTTGCCAAGCAGAAGTGACAAGGTACTATGGCTTGGGTTTCTTTGGTCATTAAGAGGTAAACATTTTTTTTAGTGAGGGGGAATGGAAGAGACATATAGACAGGCAGACACTAACGCATATGTAAATCAGGTTCTCATTATCCTCAGGATTCCTGTGGCACACTTAACACTGTTCTCAGCACAATTTCCAGTGTTTTAAAAAGTTATATGAAGTTTGCTGGGATTATCTGATTTGTGATCTAGCACACAATTTCCTGTCGTGGCTTTATACTGCATGCACTTCTCCCTAGAAGGAAGGGAGTTCTTTTTTCCCTAAATTTGAATAGAAAAGACTGTCTCAGTGTTATGGAGGCACATGATTCAGATGTTCAGATAAGACTGAATGCGTATTTTCTCCAGATTTACAGAATGTTAGTATGAAATTCTGAGAACTTGCAAGTAACATTTTTAATTTGGCTAGGCATGAAAATACACTTAATTACCCATCCATTTAGAAATTTAGCAAAAATCAGGGGAGGGAAATGGAACTAGAAGGATGCCTAACTGCCTTGCACTCAAGATGTGGATCAAAGTATCTGTGAATTCAGGTGCCTCGCCCAGGTGGTCTCTTCTCCTTTTATTGTTCTGTTATCACCTAGAATCGCCAGGGCCTGTCATAGAAACATATCATGACTCGGTCAGAAAAATGATAATATTATGAATGTATAATTAATAGTTGATGATTACCAAATCTTTAAAAATTGTAACAGTAGGGAAAGGCCTGAATCCCAATGTGCCTTAGGAGGAATTAAGGACATAATTATTTTCTTGGCAACCTGCAACACTAAGAAATTTGCTAAGTGAAGTGCTAAAATGAATGTAAGAAATAGCCCTTGCCTCAGATGAGAATTTAGGGGAAGGTGTAAGGTACTGTAAGCTTCTCATGCATTTTTTCCATGCAACTTGGATTTTCTTTCATCTCATGAGCTTATGGTCACAGCCCTTCAGTCTGCCCTTCCCAACTTTCAGATCAGAGCCGTATTCGTCTCTGCCAAACTGTATACTGAAGTAGAAATTATTTGACCCTTTATTTTTTTCCTTTCCTTATGTTAAAAAATGGGGGGAAAGCATCTAAATCTGTTTTATTATCAACAAGAACAAGCTGGCAGAGCACTGAGGAGAGAATATTCACAGCAACCCACTGATATGCAGTACGGGAGGTTTGCATGTAACTCCACACCAGCAAAGCTTACCAGTATTATTACTGTTACATTAATTTTCTGCTTTTATAGAGTTCATCTTTAAAACTGGGTTTTATCCAAATCTGCTAGGAATTTGGCTTAAATATCACACTCCTTGTATAAAACAAGTTCTAATGCATCTGTTTATGTTCTAATTTGCTACAATTTCTTTCCAGTGTTTAAGTAGGTACGTTTTATTGCATGCTATATCCAGGCTCTTGGGTCAGGGATTACTGTATAACTCTGTTTTCCCTTTCCAGTATTTGCCTATCCCTCTTTCAAGGTATAATTTTTTTACTCTATCTTTTACAGTGTGGTTGTTTGCAATCACTGAAGCAGTGACTCCACATAAATCCTCCCCTTGCCTGCTTGACTCTGCTTGTGTTTCTGCTCAGGTTTCATTGATTTCATTGTGGAACCCACTTTTACTGTGCTGACTGACATGACCGAGAAGATTGTGACTCCACTCATCGATGAAGCTTCCCGCTCTGGCATGTCCGGGTTCAGGCGTTCCAGGTGAATAACCATGCACCCTCTCCCTTCACTCTGCACATGCTGCCATTGTGCCCAACTCCCCCGGCTTCCCTCCCACAGTATATGTCTTCCATGTGGCTTAAAGCCCCATATCCGCATTGCCAACACTGCAGCACACCTTGCGCTGTGAGTCTGTTGCAGGGGAACTCCAGCCCAGGGGAGGGCAAAGAGGGAGGCTGGCGTGAACCTGAGTCGTGCCTCCAAAGGCAGTGAGGACAAATGGTTATAGCCATGCAATCAGGTGAACTTTAGTGCTTTCTCAGTGACTAATGTCAAAGAGAAGGTAGAGGAAATAGTTGGGAGGCATTAATTTCTTCATGTCTAGAAGTATAAATGAGATTGAAATATAAAAGAGGACTGGGAAGTATAAGCACACTTTAGTGACAGTATTTAGGGTTACACCAATGTGTGAAGTACCACCAGAATTCACCTGGAGTTTGGGTTTAAGGAGTCTTGGCCCTTTCAACCTGCTCTGCTGTTGTAGAGAAGCTACTCTTTTAATAGTTTCATGGACAGGGCGTGTCTTGGGATTCAAATGCCATGTGGCTAGTGCTCCCTAGAGTAGGGCTACCAAGTCAGGATTCCCTCTCCCAAGTGAATTCTTTACTCTTGGGCTCTTACACAAAGAACAAGCACTAATATCTTTCTATGTCAGTTATCTTGCTGCCTTTATTAAAATGTGCGCAATGAAGTGTCCATCCTTGAAAGACAACTGTAGGGTCTGTAACTGAAGTGAGTGCCTGATTTCAGCCTCAGCTGAGGTCACCAAGCCCTGGACAAAGGTTGGCCTCCCGTCCTGTGTCTAATGGCTCCCGTTGGTGAACTTTAGGAGGCATATTTGATTTCTAGAATTGTCTGACTCTCCAATGAATATTTAGGGAGTGAAGATGCACAACAAAGGTAATGGCAACACTTTGAGTGATTCTATTTGTTAGGCACTATGGATACCAAAAAATAAGCAGGGAAAAGCTGCCCTTTATTTCTAATACTGGCTCAGGTTATGCTGTTTGCTTTAACATTGGTTGCCCTGGGGTGGGAGGGAGGGAGGGGGGGATGAGGGATGTAAGCTTAGTTTTTGTTTTTCCTGGTTGGCTCTGTTAAGTTATCTAGACTTACAGTCATTATTTTTTCTTAGCTTAGTATTTGGGTGTATGGGATACTGATTTCTTCTGTGTTTTGTGATCTTGTGTCCCAGTCTGAATAGCATTAGTCCCTCCGAAGTTAAAAGATCAAGTGTCAAGAGCACTGGGTCTGAAGGAAGTGCCTCACTCAACTGCTCCATACTCACTGTGGACTTCAAATGTTTTAAAGCCACCTGGACTGAGGTGGTGCAGCAGAACCGGGAGAAATGGAAAGCGCAAGCCACCAAAGGTAACAGCCAGGCTTCTTAGTGAAAGAATAAAAATTATTTTCACCTCTTCTTCTTCTTCAAGCTCTTCTTCGATCAAATTATTCTCCAACTAAGCACTATTAGTTTGAAAGAATCTGTTTTTCAAGGTCAACAACCTACACTGAATTCATAAAGATAGGAATAATGTGACTCATCGGTGCCTTATACTCTTCTTACGTGGCGTAAGTGTACATAATGAAGAGGATGTGGACAATGGGAGGAAAAAAAATAATTGTAAGGGAGGTCCCCTAAAGTCATGAATCAGATTCAGGGTGGGTGCAAAAATAGCTGGAACAGCATTTGTAGAGATAGGTTATCCGTTGTTCACTGTTAAGATTGAAAGAAGTATGGGTGGGAAGTTCAGGGGAGAAGGACAGGTTATTCTGCATTCACAGCTGGTTTCATATTTCTAGTGATAACTCGGATAATGAATTCGGAACTATGCTGCAAATGCTCACGATGCCATCAATCTGGGAGGGACTGCAAATATTTCAGAAGAATATAAGGGCTGTGTTGGTTGCAAGTTGACCAGGATTCAATATTGTCATGCTATTGAAAAAAAACAAAACAAAACAAAAAACCAAACCAAAAACCAAACCCCAAACCAAAAAAACCCTACAACAGACCTTGCTTCTAAGACCCCTCTTCTTAGGGGCGCTCCTCCTGTCTTTTCAGCAGTAACAGGGCCCCCACAGCAGTGCTGTGTCCAATTTTGGCCACTACAGTTCAGGAAACATATGGACCAGTTGCAGACAATACAGCGTAAAGCCATGCAAGTGATGGGGACTGTTGTTTATAGCTGAGGTTTATAGCTGAGAAGGTTTATAGCTGAAAGCAGTTTTCTGAAGACTACTGCAGAAACAAAATAAGGGAACTATTTTTTATTTAAATACCCTCGGCTGTTAAGAGGAGAAAAAATTGGCAGGTGTTTATAACCTGCTAATAGGTTAGACATTGGCAAATCTCTATTGTTGGAGATCTTTCAGAACTAATGAGAGCCATCTGTTGAGAACGACTTAGGTATAACTGTCCCTTGCCTGCGGGGGCTGGATGATTGCCAAGGTCTCCTTGAGCCCTGGGGTGATTTAGACCAGCTTTGGAACCAAAAAAGGAGCAATGTATCACTCATTAATTTTTTTTTCTTCATGAAACTGTTTATGATACAATTTCTTCTCTGAGCTGAATGCTTGTTACTCAAACCGTATTTAATAGAGTTGTTGTATTTCATGTAAATGGAAGGAGTTCGATTTTAATGTATTATGTGGCCTTGGCTTCAGGGCTGATGGAAGATTTGGCGTAGTTCTCCTACTTGCCAGAGCAGATTGTTTCTCTCCAACTGAAAGGCCTGTCTAAAGGTGTGGGAAAGCACGCATTATTATTCAAATTAAATTTTCCTTTGTGATTAAAACTTGCCATTCAGGAAAAGCCTTTCTAGGCATTCCATGAAAACAAAAACATAATTCAAAATCTGCTTATTTGCCAGCGTCTTTTTTTAGCTCTTTTTTTTTTTTTTTAATTGGTATTTACTGTTTCAAGGTTCTTTGTGGACCAAATAAATTAAAGCTATCCAAACAAGCAAAGCATTTAACATGGTCAGTGTCTCACAGTATAGGAGTGTTGAGTAAATGAAGCCAATGCAGTTAATTAGTTTCAAGGATTTCATTTCAACATGTACCATGCATATTTGCTTGTCTACTAAGGATCTACTAGATAAAAATCCTATATGTGAGAGAGACCCGTGGGGAAATAAATAAAACATATCTTACATTTCACCTAAAACAAATATATAGAGCAGATCATAATAGATTCTGGCTATTTAACTTTTACATGTGCTTTGTACCCACGTGCAGTCACTGCTTTGCATAAAGACTTTTTTCTAAATGTGCACAAGTAAATGTCAAGTTGCTATTATTATGGGTGTGCACACATTTCTTAAATAACGCTGCTACTGGTAGTATGTATTGATGCAGTATTTCATATCCATTCTTTACAGAGTATCCTGAAGATAAGTGTTTGGTTATTAATACGTTAGCTGGAGAGGAAAACGTTTTATTTTTAATTGCCTCATTAAAAAATCCTTCTAGCAGCTCCTGAGGGTAGTCTATGGAAGAATTAGTTGATCATTTGAAAGCAGAGAGCTCACCAGTCTGCATTATTAGACATGGAGCCCTTGAGTAGGTCATTTTATCTTCACCTTTCTGACAATCTTTAGCCCTAAATAGTTGATTTACTTTATGTTTTTTCCAAACTTCATTGCCAATAACTTGGATCAGGGCCCTGGTTTATGGGTCAAAGATTCAGAAAGCAGTCTCAGCTTCTGTTCATCTGAATTAATTGTCTTTCACATAATTTCTGTGTTTCTGGGTGCATTTAGCAGTACAGGCGTGCATATTTATTTATCCTGAAAGATTTATACAAATGTATGGCTCAGCATACCTTTGTATGGGCTGGGGGCTAAGGAACTGTTCTTGGACTCCAGAGCCCTCGCATCAAAACCTTTGCTCAGCTGCTGTCTTGCTCCTGACCTGCAGCAAGTCTCTGCACCCCTCTCCCTCTGCCATGACTGTCTTAGCCATATGCAGTAGGGCCTGCCACGCAGCAGGAGTTTAAATTGCCGACCCCTGTCCAACCGGTGTCTTGGAATGCATCAAGATGCTCTGCCAATAAAAATAAAAATTATTAAGGGAAGACAGATAAAGCATTTAAATGTTGATTGACAATAAATAGGAACTGGGGATCAGAAGGGAAGGAAACCCATCTATTATTATTACTATTACTGTTGCTATTATTATATTATTAAATGATTTGTAGAATGCTGTATTCCCTTTGGTAATGGCATTGTCCCTAGAAGCATCAGTGAGCTGTTTTTATCCTGAGTGTGGTATTTATAGAAAACTTCTCGGACTGTGTGGGCAAAGTAAATGGGTTTATTACTGATCTCTTTTTGCTTAATGGTTTATCATTAAAGAGCTACAAATTAAAAAACGGAATAAACAAACACCCTGAAGTGCAAAGCACCATTTAGATAAAGTGTTTTCTGACACTAATTTTGACAAGAGGCGCTCGTCCAAAGGTGCTGTAGCAAGCCCCCGACTCCTGAGCCGAATCTGTCTCCTGTGGTTCAGGTGCAAAATGCAGCATTTTCTTTTTCAGATCCCCAAATGAGAGGAATCCTTCTGTATACCATGAGACTCCAGGGAAAATATCAACATGCATAGCTGAGCTATCTGTGGAAGCTACCATAGATTTCAGGAATGATTAATAAAACGAGGGAGGCTCATATCTAATTTAATTATATCTTCATGTGAGCCATAATTTATTCATTTATAAATTAATTAACTTTAGTTGATTGCTGGCAAGGAAATACAGATTGGCATTTCTTATAAAGACGGCTTTCCCTCTTTGTCTCTTGTATCCCATTGGTACATTTTTCTCAAAACTGGTTCTGATTCACTCTTAAGAAGTATTTAGACACTTACAAATTCTTTTGTAATTTTTACTCCCTGGCCAAGACCCTGCTCCTGTAAGGAACAAATATCTTCCCTATAAGCGTCAAGAATGCTTCTATGGGACCAAGGTAGACTTTATTCACTGTTTTGTAGGATCTGTTCATCTGCTCATCAGCTTACACAGTTTCTCAGAAACCAGGAGATACATCTATTTGTGATTCCTTTCACAATTAAAGTGCAATTGGTTGTCTGTGATGGGGTGATGTGTGGGCCGGGATATTGCAGACCTGGAAATATTGAATACAGGAATAGGGCAGTCACATCTGAATGCTTAGACTCAGTATGGATATAGATATGCTCTGAAGCTGCGTAAGCTTACAGGTTCCAAACTGAGTGTGTGTTGAGCCACTCGGCTGCTTTTGCAGATTAGTTCTCTATTGATCATGGAAAAGGGGAGAAAATGACGGAGTCTCTGCCGAGAGTCTTTGCGCACCCAGCCGGGTTTATTAGCTCAAGGACTGCGCTGAGGGGCTCTGGTTGTGTCCTGCTTTCCAGCGTGATGCAGGAAGCCACACAGAGCCTTTGCAGCTGAGTCTGTGGGGTTGTGCTGTACCTGACCTGGGCTAGAAATGTAGTGGGCTCAACACCTGGAGCCAAAGTAATTTGCAACCTATGTTATAAGTAAGTGTTGCATCAGGACCCAAAGTCTGGGTAAGAACAAAAGCAGTATCTCGAATGGGGGAAATTGGCTTCTCTGTGAATTTTTTTTTTTCTGAATGACAATATTTTGAGATGCTGCTGTTGTTCAACACTCACTTTTGAATTTATACCTTTGCATATTTGTGATTGACTATAAGACTTCTTGGGATGGAAGGGCAAGTACTAGTAGCAATATATTAGTCTGCCAAGAAAGGATAGAGCCATAAAGAAAGGATAACAGTAAGTGGAAAGGAAGAGATTAGGAAGCTGGCATTGGAAGCAACCTGAAACAAGAGGGGAAAAAAGTAGATATCAAAGAACCAAGACTTTTTATGTGCTTAGAGTTACATGGTACGGTATGAGATAAACTGAATGTCGTTTGACTGATTGTTGTGTGTCAAAAATAAAACTAACCTTGGCACCCCTATAGCCTTCAATAGCTAATATCTCTTTTTTATTTGCTTTTTAACAATTTTTGAGGAAACGCATTTTCAAAGGTGAACCTTGTAGGCAAAAAAAGGACATGCACATAATATGCATTTAGGCCATCACGCGGTGGTTTTTTCAGAATACTTTCTTAAATGTTCTCCTGTGCTCTTTTTTCCTTGTCAAGTCAATTCCTACATTTATCTAAGTAAAAGCTGTTTGCATGTAAAAAGCTGAGTAGATTTAGATGTGTGAGTTGTATCATTCTTGTCAAATTGACTGGTAATCATGATTTCTTTCCTTGTTTTGCTTCTTTCTTTGCTGAGGATGCAGAAGAAAAAGCTAAGAAAGAAGCAGAGGAGAATGCTCATCAGGGAACAGAGGAAAAGAAAACAGATGAAAAGGATGAGAAGAAGCTGGCTGAAGATGCCACAGCAGCAAAGACAGAGAACAGCAAAGAACCAAATCCTGGGGAAAACAAAACCGCAGATTCCAGTAAGAATCATGTAAATGGGACTCGGCAAACTGGGGTGAACAAACACGAAGCCTTTCAAGGGAAGAATGCACCTAGGACAGATAAGGGAACAGAGTCTCATCATGCAGCAGGAGAAGAGAAACAGCATGTCCAGAATGGTGAGTTCTCTCCTTCCACTGAAACATGAATCCAGCCCTTAACCCAGTATCTCACCTCAGTGATGTCCTGAAAAATGATGTCCTGGGCCCAGAGCCTCTTCTTGGACATTGGCATAGTCACCTGCGTATGGGAATTGGAATCTGTAAATTAACTCCCAAGTAGTGTTCTCCCATAAAAGATGGGGTTCATCATACCTGCTTGGGCACTTTTGGAGGAAAGGAAAAAATTACTTTTCTCATGGAAATGAAGCAGCCTGTTACAAGACACACTTAAAAGCTGAAACAAATATTCTTGGTTCAACGAACAGCTTCATTGCTTGGGTAACTGACAGAGGAGAAGCCAAAGTTGGCTTATAAACTCTTTTTAAGACCAATTAAAGGTATCTTTGAACTGAGTCTCAGATATAAATATGTTTTGGGACAGAGGATTTTTCCCCCTCTGTTTCTAAGGCCTATTTTATTTATGCTTCCTTTCCTCATTTTTTTTATTAGGGCAGGCATGAACCTTTTATTGGAGATTCTTTTTTTTGTCAAAAATTTTATTCCAGTGTTTTAACTTACTATAGAATTGAGTTAAAATAAGAATCACATTTTGCACCCAAATAAGGTGGAAAAATGTTTGAAAATTGCATTAAACATAAAAAAAAAAAAATTATTAGACCCATGAGAACAGATCAGTGGTCTCTTGGCCATTTCAGTGTCTTTCCCTCCCTGGCTCCTGCTCCCTGAAGCTGTTATCAAAAAATGGCAGTACAGCCACATGTGACTTGTAACAAACTTGGCTAGTATCAGCCAGTCCAAAACCAGCAAAAAACTCAGACTCAGAAGCATCCTCTTAGAAAAAGCCTGAGTGAGCGTACAGGCTTTGAAAGTCCCAGGCTCAGGCAGTGAGTTTAGATGGCAGCAGAGGCAGAAATTCTGTTTAAAACATTCCTGCTATGATTCTTATGTATTTGACTTGGCTGCTGGCCTTTCCCAGCGATCCCTTCATCATTAAGCTTTTTTTAGATTGGAAGGACTATGGGGATCCAAGCTGTCATGCTTTGTTATGTATGGGATTTTAATCAGACAGTATTACGCGGGTGAATAGGAATGGGCCCCCCCATTGTCAAGAAGACAAAAAGGTTGGGGACATATGAAATCCCAGTTAGACTGCATCAGACTTTTCTTCTGATCCTTTGTTTTACATGCTTCTAACAATATGGGGGTTAAGTGTGCTCTAGTGATTTTGACAGTACCTTTTTCTGCAATGTTGCTCCGCTGCAAGTGTCAAAAATGCTTTGAAGGGAATTATAACGATTTCTTAAAATTAGTGTCTTCCTCAGGAAAAGAATTTCTGCTCCTTAATTTATGGGAAAAGGCCGTTATGAGGTATGATCACTGCAGTGTCTTTGGAGACTGATGAAATCTTAACATTTATATCTTCGGGTTCACCACAGCTTCCTTTATGCCTATATGTTAATATCTCATCATAAAGTATTTGTCTTATTATTTCTCTGCCTTTGTAATCCCTTTCAAAAAGATCATTATGATCATGGTTCTGCTCTGCTGCTGGCAGTATGGCAGGGTAGATATTACAATACTGAAAAGTCCCCTATTCATAATAAGTTATATTCAATGAAAGTTCAGAAATTGTATTGTCAGATGAGTTTGAAGTCTCTCTCAGTCACTCGCTGCCCGTGTGCTTTCTCAGAGAGATGAAACTGTGAAATAACATTTGTGTAGGTGTTCATCATCTTTTCCTGCACACACTTAGGGTCAAGCAACTTCTTTATGCAGTGGTCAAATAAAACATTATTAGCTCATCATTACCATCAGCCGTATGATGGTGGAGGAAACGTGAGAAGACTTTTGTGCTTTGCTAGATACAGTTTCATTTCATTTCCTGAAGACAGTGTCCTTCTTTTAGAGGCCACCTTCATCAAGCGGACACCTCAACCCTGCTTGGAGATGCGCATACCTCTCTGTTCCAGGAGCCCAAGTCAGTGGCAGTGTGATCAGCTGAGGAGGTTGCTGCTTGTCCTGTATCATCTTGCTTTCATTTTTCTCTCAGCCACACTGTAAGCTTAGGAAGAAAAACATGAAAAGTTTTGGCTATGAATGAGAACTGAAGAGGACATGTTTTTTCCATCTTGTTAAGTATTTTAAGATTTGAAAACCATTCCTCTTTTATACTATGATGAAACTTAATTGGAGAGAGAGATCAATCCTCTGTCATCCAAGAATAACAAATATTCTAGTGGTTAAGGCACGATGTGGAAGAGGGAGACTTTGCTTCTTTACAATTTCTCGGTTTTTTGAGCCGTTCCAAAAATAAATATCCACTCGCCATGACTGTTTTGAAGGAAAATCAGCTCCTCTTTAACACATAAGACCTATAATCTTGATCCAGAGGCTATGAAGTCATTATAGTACCAAAAATAGTAATATAATGGAATAAGCATTGCTTTGATACAGCCCTGTAACACACCTCATATTTACAAAATTCTGAAGTGAGACTTTTACAGCTTTTTATGTCGAGGTGTGGGTCACAAATTCACTGCTACTCCGGGCAGGCTGCCATTGCTTCTCTGGCCATCTGAAGGAAGGACACTTTGCTGCTTTTTGGACACTGCAACTGAAAGAGCCCTGTTCTGCTAGAGTTCTCTCTACAAGTTATTTTTCATTTGGTCTTGCATTTGGCATTCTCATTCAATGAAAGGATGATCTGGGAAGGTCTGATGTGTTCTTCTGTATGACTAATAACGGGCAGAAAATGAGAATGACTCTGGTTAACCTTCCTGGCTTCATAAAATACACCCCAGCTCAAGTTGCCATTTTCATTCTGCATCAACCATTGCTCTGCCAAAGGCCTTGCTTTCCTGGTTTGCTATAGAGACTCTCAAGCCAGTGATCAATGCTAGGATGATTGTTTGTTTCCTGATACCGTCATCAAAGGACCAACACAAATGAATCTGTGGATAAAAGAAACTGGTAAAAGAAAGTAAGACAAAATTATATAGGATTGTTTGGGATATCTAAGGTGGTTCTTTAATGCAGAATCTTATGATGAAGTCTTGCAGGGTCTTAGTCCTTTAAAAGCATAAATGTTTTAGAGTCCTGATTTTGAAATGAAGGTTGTGCTCAGATTTTTAATGGCCCACATACAACAAGAGGGAGTATGAGTTTGCATGTGCACTTAAAAAGGTGTTAACAATTAGAATAAATTTAGAAGTAGATTGTAAAGCTTGATTTTCTGTAGGAGTTGGATAAATTTTGTCTGGTGCTTTATTCTATGAAAATGTGTTAATCCAGTTGCTTGTGAATTCAGACCTTTTCTTCTAAGGAATATCTCCTGTGAATGTCGCAATTTGATTGAGTTACAGGCATTAATAAACTGCAGTCTGCATTAAAATGCTTATAGTGTTTCTTATTGCTCCTTTCTAGGTGAATTAAAGGAAGACAATAAGTTGGACAAAAAAGATCAGTCTAGTGTGGGGGATGAATCAAAGAAAACAGATGGTAAGGACAACATTTTATTACATTTTGTCACCCATTTTTATATGCAATCTATTGTTTCCTAAACACCCACAGTTTATTCTAAAAGCAAAAATATTGTGTGGTAGCCAGAAACAAACTTAACAGAAACAGTCATTAGACTCAACAAAAGTCATTGGGACATTCTGGGGGAAAATCATCCCTTTCACATAATGCCTAGAAACACTTAGTTGTTCTGTTGGTAAGCCCTACCCATCAATTTTTGTGCAGTGTCTGCAAGAAAAATCCTGGATTAGAGTTGCTTAATAGGAAACATGGATTTGTGAAGTTCTATCCTTCTGACTTTCTTTGGACCGTATTCTGCTCTCTGTTAGGACAGGCTGCACGAGAGGTGCAAAAAACAGAGATGAGAAAAAACCTGCACAAGGTGTCCCTGCTTTTCATGGTTGCATGTTATACTACGCCAACACAAGCACAAAGCTGCTTGACTTAATTGTCTGAGGGGGATTTTGCTAAGCACTGTCAAACCAGAGGTGTAGGAAGCAAGCCGGAGTGAGCACATCAGCATAGAGGTCCTATTAAGGATGCTATATAAAAGGGGTGTTGCTGAAATATTGTTGAACTCAAGCAATGCCAAGACATAGGATGGTTTCTTGGGCATCTGGGAATAATTTCAAACGAGTCTGAGCCTAGTGTAGAGGTCCGCAGACATTTTAGTAGCCTCAGCAAAGTGGAAAAACAACTGTAAGGTCTGTGGCATGTTCACTCTTTTGCATCTCCTCAGCTTGTACCACAGGGTTCTGAGATGGTATCTGAACCCATGTTGCTCCAAAAGTGATTGCTGAAGTATTAGGTAGCAAAATAAATGGAAAGAAATGTTAGGACTAACATTTTCTTTGTATATGTCTCAGTGAAATCCACACACCTATTACTAAAGGTAAATAATACAGTACTTTGTTTTGATGGTCAAGAAAGATGACTTCATAGTAAGTACTGCAGTTTAGAATGATTCTATGTTTTCTTTTATTGCTTCCTTTTAAGAATTACTTAAAATTCCTATTGCTCTAGCAAAGTGATAAGTAAGAAGAAAATGTGATACCTCAACTAAAAATGTAGAAAAATTCATCTAGAAGCATGTATTAATTTCAGACACATAAATATGTACTTTGCTTAAAGAGGCCCCTTAGCAACAATCGTTTAGAAAAATTCAATTATTTTGTTAAGAGGTCATATTATTTATACACTTGACTTAAGTGTCTGTCAGGAAAACAGTCTTGAACAAGTACCATTCACAACTCTTTCTGTGGTCATGCAGAAATTAAGCACAAATACTCAAATAACATGCAACTCTTCAGATGTTCATGAATATGTGCAGTGCTGTATGTAACTATCAAGGCCGCAGAATTAATGGGAAGAATGACTACTCTCCCCACTGCAGTGGGTGGTGGCTGAGGAGTGGCTGTGCTGGAAGGCTGCAGCCCTGGCAGGACCAGGTGGACACAAAAAGACAGGGGATTCTTTAGAAGGACTCAGGAGCATCAGCCCAGCTAAGAGAGTAGACCTGGGAATCCCTGACTTTGAGGACCAGGTTACATTTGAAGACCTGCACCGTCAAGGTCTCAGAAAGATTAGGGGCACCTATTTAGTTGGGTTGGAGGACCGAGAAGTGAGTGTTTCATGCTGACTTGAAGATTGAGGGTGTGAATTTAGTTCCTTGCAAGTTGCTAGTCTTTGTGCGGTGTTAGTTATTTAGTGTCTGTTTGTCCTCCTGTAAGAAAATGTTCTGCTCATCCCCTTAGGGAAAAGACCAATACCATGGGACCAGTTGATTACAGTGAATAAGCCACTGTAACCATGCTAGGACAATTTGTAGGCTGAACGTTTTTCATTCATACACTGTAGAGACAGATTATAGCTAACGATCTCATTGGCAGAAATCAGGAGAAAAATTGTGAATGATGCGCCTTGGAAAGGAAAGTGCTAGAGTGGCGCTTCTGTTCTGACAAATACTGCGCAACCTGTTCTGTCCATTGCTCACTTCAGAGCAAATCTCCTTACCAGCCATGTGAGGGTGTGGAGAAAGGAGCATTATCCATGGATAATACATAGCTGTTTGCAGACTACTGAAATATTTACCCGAACATATGCTTTCTCACGTGCCAGTACATAGTCTTTCACATGCTGGAAAAAAAGATTAAGCGGAGGAGTTAGAAAGATTGAGGTTACATCTATAATGCACCACATGTAGTTTGTGGTGGGTGAAATGCAGCCTGGACTCTCTGCAAGGTCAGGGGTCCTTGGGTTTTACAGCCTCTGTTCAATCTGTAGCTGGGGTGTATTCGTATTAAACAGGTGCCCATTTGTGTAGATTTACCGTGACGGCTTCAGCTTTCTCACCACCACCCATTAGCATGAGCTAGAGCTGTGCACCCAACTGAGGTCAGTCAGCTACCCTGTCCTCCTGCGCAGGCATCCTGCACCTGGAGAAGAAAGCCACAGAGCATATGTTGCCTAAATCTTTGCAGGATCTGTGTCCAAGTTGCTTTTTAAGCATATACAAAGGAAATTATTGTAATATCCTGTTAACTGGAAAACTTCTATGCCAAAATCTAATACATTTGTCCTTCTACTACTTGCGGAACCAAGTGGCCAGGGGCACACAGAATAACTATCCCATGTGGACACGAAGACATTGAAGCTTCATGTCCACACTGTAGTAGTCATAAGTGTGCAATGTAGCTTCTGTGTTAGAGTTACCTTGAAGCTACCCCAAAATAATTAAGTGGGCATGCCTCCAGAAACAGGGATCAGGCTCTCTGAGACAGTGAGGAACTACGTATGCATCTAGCCAGAGCTTCATACAGCTGACTCTGTCCGTACCAAAGCCAACTACTTTAAAGCTAGCTTGAGGATGGCTGTGTAAGCTGCAGTCATGCCTTAGATTTTAGTCTTAACTGCTTCAAAATCCTGTGCAAGTCTCTTGAACATAGGCTAGTCTCCTCCTCATGTTAATGTAATCTTCATATTATTGGCTTTTTTCTGTGGGAGATACTGCTTGTTTCTCAGTACTTCCCTTTTTTTCAGTTCCAAGAAAAAAGATATGGGGCTGCCATTTCCCACATAAAGACACAGCCCTATCAGAGACATCATCAGCACAAGTAGTTCATCAAATGTTTCCTGTGGGATAGAATATTATTAAACCATTTTGGAAAACCCGATTTTCCCATGTGAAATAGTTGCTTTTTAACACTTTGAATGGAAAATTGTAAGCAGTCACATGGAAATAATTCTAATCTACATTCACAAATCGCAATTTTTATCTACATTCTTTTTTGCAATTTTTTTCTGCTCACAAAACTGACAACAAAAGAGAAAATTATTTCTCCCCATTACCACTTTCACAGATTACCTCTACCACCTCCTTATTTTTTTTCCTACTGGGAAAAGATTCTGCAGCGTTTATACAAAGTTTTCAGTGCAACTCTTTGTTCCAGGGACCAAAACACTGTTTATTCAAATATTCTTTTTCAGCTAGCAATTACAGACAAGTAAAAGGTTCTTTTTTTTTGTGTTTGTTCNTTTTAAATATACAGACTCTATGAAGACTTCCTAACAGGCTTACCAGAAACTGAAGTTTTAGCTTTCTTTATTTTGATTTTGTTAAGCTATACTGTTGCTTAACAGTAGTTAAAAGCCTTTCCTACACATTCTATACATTGCCCATGCCAACATGTAAAGCTGGCTTTTGGTCTTAATTTCTTTTGACAATCATTCCTTGATCAGCAAGTGGACAATTCCTTGATTGTAAAGGTGAAGTACAGGGGCTTAATTTCTTTCTTTCCCAGTTGTCCCCAAAAATCAAGTGGCAGAGTAACTGGCACAGAATGTTGCTGTCTGAGAATGCCTTTGGTATAGGAACATGGTGGTGTGAAGGAGCCATGATGACAGCTCCACAATTACTCTAGACATAGTTGAATTAACAAGATTCTTCCCAGCTTAATTTAAGGAGAATGCAGCTTTTTGCAAAGCTGTTCAGCCATTTAAGAATTGTCTGTCTTTGCAGCCTTCTGCAGATAAGGTTTTCATATGTGTTGATCTAGCCAGGACCACTACATAGCAGTGAACACTAAGTAGACAACTTCTGACAAAACCCTGCTCATGTAATCTGCATAATGCCAATATTGTTTTAAAAGAGGTTACTCAAGCGTATAAATGAACAGCATTTGTCTATATCTTGAGAGAGGTAAAAAGGTAAATTTCAGGTCATATAAATAATGATGCCATATCTATTCCAAAAGAGGCTGATTTCTCCATTATTGTTGGAAACAAAAAGCCCATTTCAGTTTGTAAGGCAAACACACTGGATTCCTCCTTGCTGCTTGATAGTGCTCTTGATATTATGCATCAGAATCCAGCAGCAGTGGCAAACTGGAATTACAATAGTCTAAGATTACTTCTAAAGACAATATCCTTCCTTTTCTTACTTCTTTTTATGGCTTGTTATTTGAATTACATTAGAGGTTATTGCCCCGACTTAGAAATCGGAAAGTGTTGTACTGATACCTTCTGGAAAAGCTTGCTTTAAAGCATGAGGGCATTTTGCTATCCAAAAAAAGACATATTTCACCATAACTTATCTCTGCTGAACAATTGTTCCATAGTAATGCTATATAGGATAACTGGAGGGGGAAAAAGCTTCTGTGCTTTTAAAAATCCTTTTTGTGCTCTTTTTAAAAATATGAGTGTGNCTGGGAACTTATTATTCTTGTGGTAACATGCACGTTTGCAGGTTATATCACAGAAATATACGGGATATTTTTATCTTGAACAGCTAGTACATACAGAGAAAGCCTAACGTGCCCTGGGTGTGTGTGATGAGCAATGCTCCCACCTCGTGGTCAAATAGTAACCCTGCGTTTTGACAGGTCATCGTTTCAATAATACATTCCTCTATGCAGTGCAACAGCATATTAAATATAATATAATATGATATAATATNACCACTACATAGCAGTGAACACTAAGTAGACAACTTCTGACAAAACCCTGCTCATGTAATCTGCATAATGCCAATATTGTTTTAAAAGAGGTTACTCAAGCGTATAAATGAACAGCATTTGTCTATATCTTGAGAGAGGTAAAAAGGTAAATTTCAGGTCATATAAATAATGATGCCATATCTATTCCAAAAGAGGCTGATTGCTCCATTATTGTTGGAAACAAAAAGCCCATTTCAGTTTGTAAGGCAAACACACTGGATTCCTCCTTGCTGCTTGATAGTGCTCTTGATATTATGCATCAGAATCCAGCAGCAGTGGCAAACTGGAATTACAATAGTCTAAGATTACTTCTAAAGACAATATCCTTCCTTTTCTTACTTCTTTTTATGGCTTGTTATTTGAATTACATTAGAGGTTATTGCCCCGACTTAGAAATCGGAAAGTGTTGTACTGATACCTTCTGGAAAAGCTTGCTTTAAAGCATGAGGGCATTTTGCTATCCAAAAAAAGACATATTTCACCATAACTTATCTCTGCTGAACAATTGTTCCATAGTAATGCTATATAGGATAACTGGAGGGGGAAAAAGCTTCTGTGCTTTTAAAAATCCTTTTTGTGCTCTTTTTAAAAATATGAGTGTGTCTAATTTAGCAAGTGGCACCTGAGGCAAGTTGGAATTTGCATACAGGGATTTACTCTGAAGAAGGTTTTATGCAGTCTTAATATCGAATAGAAGATGAACATGATGTGATGTGATCTTTGAAGTTAAATGCAAAATACATTGTTATCATCCCAACCTTGGGAACATTACATCACCATGGCATGCATGCTTGATGAGAATATGGGGAAATATGTAGAAAGTACCTTGTATAATTATGCAGATGATTTTGCAGTTTGTCTGTTTTGTGAGCATGTGTGTAAATCTTATGGAAAGCACCTAGTTTTCCTTTGAGACTTCAATGTATCTTTTTTAGCCTGCTTTCCATTGTTAAGGCCATGCCAGGTAGTTAGAAAGTCATTAGGATACTTGATTGCTTTTTGCTTCTCCTTTATGTGAAGTCACAGATATATGTGACCAAGTTTTAAAATTGGGAATAGAATTTGGCTTGATTTCAGATTTAAGTGAATATTTGGAATACTCATTCCAGATTCATGGTGAAAAAACATTCACTGTAGGTACTTAGGTGGTTTTTTTGAGTAGTTAACTTTATGAGGAACATTTTTTCAGTTACCTTTGGTCCTGTAAATATAGTTCTGCTCAGGGATACCATATGGCTGCATTGCTCCTCGGGGGTAATGTCCATGGTCCTAGAGGCTTGGAGGAATGTGTAACTTACGCAGTACATTGCGGAAATTCCTCCTTGATTTTGCACCATCAGCCATTTTATAGCACCAGTCAGGGAGTGGAGCTGTGACCTTGCTTCTGTTACAGTCCTTCTTACCCGATTTAGGATAATTTGCCTGTGCAGTGATGTATAGAAATTCTCTGCTTCATCAAGAGGAGAGTCCTCCTTGCTCCCGCCTTCCATGAATTTATGTTCAATCCAGTGACAGTCAGGCCTCTGTTTCCCTGTGCAACATTTAGCCCTGAAAGATAAACAAGATCATGTCCAAAGGGAATGACTGAAGGGGAGGAAGAATATAATATGGCTCCTCAAAAGAGGTCGGTAACTTTTAGATTTCATCTTGTCCCTTCCCCATAGAACAACTAGCTTCCAATTCGAGCATAACAGCTATCTTACTAGACAGGGACTCTGACAAGGTAGTTTAAGTAGAAGCGTTAAAAGGGAAGAAATCCAACAGTCAACTGTATGGGAATCCAAATGTAAAGACTGCACTCTACAAACTGCCAGCTGGGTTCTTGGTGGGTACCTTCCTGCTCTTTGCTTTGTGTGCTGGACCTGCTGCCTGGTCCCTCCCTGGGGGCAGAGGCAAAGGGACATCACTCCCCTCGGGCTGCTCGGTCTGCAGTTCTGTACTGTTCAGTCCACAGAAGGTGGACAAAGAGAAGAGAGTCAATTTACAGGTTAGTTTTCTGAAACTCATACCCTAATACTAATCTTTACTACTTATTACCATTAATCGTTCCATCACTAAGCAGTTCATTCTTTTCTCTGCTTCTAAACTGCTGCTTTGCTATTCTTAATGTCAAAACCTGGGATTTGGAGGCAATAATAAATGTAGAAGAAGAAAACGAGCAAGTGTTATTAGTTGAGAAGTGCTATTTTGAATCAGGCTAAAGTATTTGGGACTTTAAGTCTAATTCAAAACAAGTCATTGTCAAAAACTGAAGAGGCACTGAAAAAAATCCAAATGATAATTTTTGCTTTGAAGTGATGTTTCACATTTTTAGTTAGCTTTAAGTAAATGGTAAAAATAAAAGTTTTGTTTGAGTTAGATGAAAAGCTCAGCTTGATCTTTCATTTCCTCTCCACCCCCCTCCCACCAAAAAACCCCACTCCCAAACAATCATTTTTGCCATGAGAGAAAGAAAGCAATTACTTGTGTCTGACCCAGAGCTAAGTATTATCCTAATTTTTCAGTTTAGTCACTCAATCAAAGACGCAATTATTTGCCCTGTGCTAATTACAAAATTCTGATTCATATATTTGGCTGAAAACTTTGTTGGCTTCGATTATTCTTCTGCCTATGGCAGCTCATCCCTTTTGTGCTTTGAAAAGCACTGGGGTTTTCGTTTCCATCCACAGATCTTTATGAAAACCATGATCTAGTTTTTAACCCAAACATTTTCAGAGCTTTGAATTATATTTGATTATTAAATATAGAATAATCTTTCACACTTATTTCTGTAGGTCACTTTGCATAATAAGTGTCTAATTTCTTTCGTACATGCTTTACTCAGGAAACTCAAACATTGTTTGGTATAACCAAACTTTTGCCAATGTATTAATTGTGTTTTTCTTTGCTGTTATGTATTTCCAGAATGTGCTGGTAAGCAAACAACATATATTAAAACAAAGCTAATCTCTTTCTTCCATCACTGATGTGATCTCAGGTCAAGTGTAATACAAACTGTCAAGCAAACATGAAACTCAACATCAGTGTGAACAGGACTAGAAATTGTTTGACGTCATAAATGATTTAGGGATAATTATGTGCCAAAACTCAAAAATCAGAATACCTTCTATGCTAATGACATTTCTCCTCCTAGCAAAATGAATGTTAAGTGCTTGGGTCGTCTGCTAAATTAGAATGATGGAATTTAAATAAAGTTACAAAACAAGTATTCAGAACTTCTTCCCAACAGCATTTATTCTTGTTTTCCCTCGCTTTAAACAGGACGCAGCCACCTTCGAGTAACATTCTGTTTTCTTTGGAAAAAATAATCACTTTAAAACTTCTCATCCATTAAAAACACAAATAATGGAGATGAATTAACTTATAACGCATATTTCTTCTTTATTTCATTGATCTTCTGAACTTTGTTTCTTAGGCCTCATTCATCTCTGGTGCAACAGAAGCAAGAGAATAGCATAAATATGCAGAATTTATTTCTTCATGGTCTTAATTTTCTTTGAAAAGGCTTTCCAAATGGCTTTAATAGGAGACAGGACCATCCAGTGCTGAGAACTGAGCACTGAGATTTCTGACATCTTCATTTTACTCTGAGCACTAGGATTAGCTTTAACAGTGCTTTTCAGATGCCGTCAGATTATGACTAAGCACATTTCAGCACTCTGGGGAGACAAGAAATACCCAGACTTTTGGGAATAAGCTTACAAAATAAAGGGTCACTCCTGCAAGATGCTGAGTGAGTCCACAAAAGGAATTAAAAGTGGCAGATTTAGCGATCTGCCCCACCAGCTGCAAATACTTCCATCATTTGTAGTAGGAAGGATAGCTACCTTTTGGATTATGGGCTATCCGAGACATATTTACTCAGACTATTCTTTTCCCTCATTGTGCACTGCATCAGTAGTAATCATTTTATGATATCAATTGCCATACAGCAATTTGTCATTTCTGTTGTCATTTCACCCAGTGCCTGGGTGGAGCAGGGTGCCGGGGGAACACAGAGTTTGGAATAGTCTTATCCTGAAAAGCCTAGGCTTTTAATAAGTGAGGGTAGAGGCTACTTTCAAACACCATGTCAACTTTCCTAGGAACACTCAAACAACCATGCTGGGTCAGACCAAAAGTCCCTTTAGCTCTCCATCACCTACCTGACAACATTTCGTGGCAAAGATCTTAAGGAACAAAGAACAAAACTAGAGCAATGCCTTCCCCCTACACCTTTCTGTCTTCCAGAGAGCTAAGGAGGAGGTCAAATCTCTGACTTAAATAACCTCTGATGGATTTTTCTTCCATTATTTCGTCTAATTATCTTTAGAGCCCTGTTACTCTTTTGTGTACTGGGCACTGAGGCAACACTATTCAAAATTTACTTAGACATTATGTGAAAAATCACATCTTTTTTTTTTTGTTTCAAATTTGCTGCTTGATAATTTCATTTGTTAACCCCCTTGGACTATGAGAAACAGCGAGTAATTGTTCCCTATTCACATTCTTAGCACCACTCATAATTTCATTTACCTTTTAATAGATTCTCCCCACAGCTCTCCCTTTTCAAGCTAAAGAGTCATAATGTGCATAAACTTTGTATATTCAACTTTCCTTCAAGTGCAACCCTTTTGATATCTGCTGTCTATGTTAGCATGTAAAACTGACAGTCTGTGTTACACACATAGTTATTAGGATGTGACAAGAGAATCTGATTTTAATAGAAATGAGAAAACTTATAGGATTCAATTTTTTTCCCTAAATTTTCAAGAATAAAATATACAAAATACAGAAATGTTCATTTTAATATAATTGTATGCTGATTTTTTTTTGGTTGATATCTTTTTGATGTTACATCATAAAAGCATGAAAAGGCATCACCATAGAGAGCTCGATAAGGGATGTACTGAATGAATATGGTTAACTGAGGCTCTCTTCTTTTGCTTTTTCTGTGTATTAAAACTCTAACTCAAAAATATCTTGGGGTAGTTGTACCTGAAGGGCAATGCTATTTGGTGGTGTGGTGGAGTTCTCCCATCCTGTAGAAGTGCTCATGCAGCATGCTAAGAAGATGAGATTTGTTCACGCTAAGCACTACTTTTTCACAAGTGAACTGCAAGGTTACCACTGTCTGCTTAGAAAAAAATTCTGAATGTGTAATCCTGGATAATTGTGGTGTCATCTTACGCTTCCTTCATAATTAAGTATGGTTATAATGCTGAGGGAATGCATATTTGAGCAGAGAAAACAGGGACCATGCAATAACCTCACAAACACTTTCATCGACAGGGACTGCCAAGCAAGCTAAGTAGTTTGTGAAAAAAAAACCCTGCCCACGAAATCCTTATTCCACACCACACTGTCCTGCAGTCTGCATTCGGCATTTATTTTTTAGGAGAGAAAATAGCAGAGTTTTCTTTTAAATGCAATTTGAAAAGCATAGGGCTCGGTCTTATCCTGACAGCCCGGCCTGGCACTGGAGGCTGCGGGGAGGCGTCCTGAGCCCTCTCTGGGCAGCGCTGTGCTTTCCGCGGCTGGGGAAGAAGGGATGGAGGGAAAGGGCAGGCATTTGGCTGCAGTGGCAGAGCCGGCCACCTTCGGAAGCGGTGCTGGGAGAGGTCAGCTCTCCACTTCCAGCTGGTACAACCGGCATTGCACCTGTGATTTACACTCAGTAAGGAGCGTGAGTCATTACAGAACAGGTGTAGCTTTTGAGTCAGTCTAAACTCGCACCTCAGTCTAAATGCCTCTGAGGCTCTGTTCCTGTTCTCCAACTGAGTAGCAGATTGTGAAAGTTTGCATTAAACAGGCATAATAAATGCCAACTGTTAAAACAGATAGTTCTTGTAAGGCCTCGGACTCCAAAGCATTTGTTTTATCACAAAAAGAGAGGCAAATGTGTGAGATTAATCACTGTGCAAAACTGACAGCCAGCTTCCTTGCTGTATGGATACAGTCGTACACTGAGTAATTCCGTGTGAAGGAAAAGACAAACCACAGTGCATTTTCACTGCAGTACATCAGGCTGTACAGTAACGTAGTAAATACATACATTCATAGTCCAGCAAGCACAAGTTAAAAACGCCTTAATATAAACTGCAAGCTGATAGCAGAAATGGACTTAATAATCTCCTCGCAGTGGGTGCTGGTATCACATGAAGAGCTGTAGAAGTCACTGGTATTTGCATTAGTGATCAAGGGGAGGGCCAATACTCAATCTTGACAAACAATATAAACTCGTCAGCGACACTGAAGGACTGAGATGTGCATTCAGACGAGGCTATTTCAGATAATGAAATTCAATATATGCCAAGTGAAATACTTGAAATCTTCCTGTGTACCGAGCGCTGTATATTCATTCTTTTTCCTCTTTCAATTACCTCTGTTGGTACATACTAGTATTTGCACTGGATCTATTGTGCTGAAATGAGAAAGAGGCTGAATCACATCCAAGGTTAAGGTGGTTGTAGGGATGCTATATTGTATCCAAAGGGAAATTCAGCTAGGAAACCAACTCATCTGCTCCACCAAGTAGAAAAACAATTTAAAGCAAATGCTGTACTGCAGCGTTCTCATTGGAGCTGATGATGTGGCTAAC
Organism: Pelecanoides urinatrix; assembly: GCA_013400755.1. Lineage (NCBI taxonomy): Eukaryota > Metazoa > Chordata > Aves > Procellariiformes > Procellariidae > Pelecanoides > Pelecanoides urinatrix. The sequence continues at coordinate 262,625 of VZTQ01002164.1, forward strand.
AGAAGCAAAGAGTAGTATACGACTCAGTTCTCCACAGGGAACTTCTGAGGCTGGAAAAAAACATTGCATTTTCCCTCGTTTCACTAATGGGGACGGGAGGAGTTGAAAGTCTTGTGAGTACGGATGGCATAGGAAGGGGAGGTCATGCTGGGTAGTACTTTGACCTCTGTTTCAGATTCCTGGTGTGATTCAGCAAACCATTTAAGAGATTCATAAATAATGACTGCTCAAAAACGTCATTTAGTCCAGTTAATGGACGTGTCCCAAATTATTACCTTTCCTAGAGCAATATATTATTCTCTTTAAAATGTGGCTAGTGATACATCTCACAGGATTGTTATGATCCTGTTAATGACAGTATATGAGGCTGAACCTTTTAGATGGGAGTCATCAAGGAAATGTGGTACTATTGTTATGGCTGTTACTATTGCCCATTGTAGATTATGCTGTCAGTAGTGCTAGGAATGTGACAATTCAGTCTAAATAAATCCAATGAAATGCTGAAAGCCTAATTCTTTATGACAGTGTCTTAGAATTGCATCAGTGAGCAAGATACTGTAGCAACTTACAGGGGACCGTCCTGAAAGGAAAAGTCCACCTGCTAACTACACAGTAGAAGAAAATGATACCAACTCACTAACAGATCCGTGCAGCCACTGCTACCCATTCATCAGAGCTAATGCAATCCAGCAGCAAAGCCTTAGATCTTTATTTTGCCAGTCCTGTTTTTCCTTTGCCCAAATACTGCTTTAAAAAAAAAAAAAAAGAGCAATATATTATTGAAGGCAAAAGAAACTGGTTTTCTGAAAGGACAGAGATTCTGATGTAATCGCATCTTCCGAGGCATGCCCAGCCTTACAGATAAAGTGATCTTTCCTTGGGCTGCATCTCCTTGGTTGAGAGACCCTTTGAAATGCACTTTCAAACTCTGCTGACATAAGCATTGTCAGAATAACAGTAGCTAAGCAGAGTGCCAGGCGTATTCAGATAACTGGTTGGGATGGCCAATATAAAGTAAAATATTCATGTTCCTGTTTGAAGCTTTTCCAGAGGATTTCTAGAGGAGGGTAGGAGGAGGGTTGGGTAGAGTGTACTCTTTCACTAGAAATAAAGAAAAAGGTTTCTTGTCTACATTTCTTCCTCAAGGAGATCTGTTCATTCTGAAAATTCACTTGTGGTATAACTACATAGAAAACAGTTATGTTTGTACATTCAGGATGACGTTAGTCAAATATAGCCTAATTTTGAGGCCAAGGGTTTATAAATATTTGACAGAGGAGTCAAGCAGATTGTAAAATGCACATATTTTGATAGATCTCAGGCACCTACCCATACATAAGGCTATGCTTTTCATTGCAAGCTCTTTGGGAGAAAGGGGCTTTTAAAAGGTAGTGCTCTTTTGTGTTTGGAATGTCTTCTCTTCTTCACCTCAAACTACATGTACAACATTGTTGCTTTCATAAGCAAAAAGGTACTGGAAGAGCTAGTGAGCAAGGGTGATCAGAGAGCCCTACAGCAAAGAAACCTAATGGGATCTCTTGATCTAAGCGTGCTGGATTCTGTTACATGATCCCATTGATGCCAAAGGTTGAATTCCCACTGGATTAGTTAGAGAGCAATGGATTTCACTTTGTGTAGGACAGAATGATATTTCCAGTTGAACCAATAAGAGGTATTGCTTTGGTGCACCTCACCTTGCAGCCTTTCAACAGTTAAGCAAAGTTGCACTGCTTGGAGGAAATGAGGCTAAACTGATACCCTTTTTTTTCTTTCCCAGATTACCTGCTCCTTGGACAAAGGGGAGAAAGGCAGCATTTGACACTTTTCTTTTTCTTTTTTTTTTTCCAGATACGGAAGAGTAAAAATATATAAAAAAAGAGACTGCAAATTTCTTTCATCATTTTAGCTGAGCTTCTTCATTCCTGTTCTCCTCCTCCTTCCGCAAAGACCAGTTTCTGGGGAAGGCGTTAAACAACTTTCAAAACACTCCTCCTCCCACTGGCTACTTCACGGCTAATGACTCTGGGTTCTAGGGTGGGGGCCTTGGTTTTTTGGGTCAGTTTTATTTTTGTTTGTTTGTTCGTGTATGTGTGCATTTTTTGTTGTTTCGGGAAGATTTTGTCAAAAAATCCAAGTGGTGATTTCCTGATGCGAATGGTTCCATTTTTCTGGACAGGTCAAGCAAATAGATGAGAGTCATCTTCAAAAGCCGGTATTGCCCTTTGCTATGCCTCAGCTTGTGAAACCAACATTAGGATGATGCAAAAGAATATATTAAAAAAAAAAAAAAAGAAAACTCGATAATATTTCACTTTTACTCTTTTTCTTTTCCCCAAGAGTCTTTTCCAATTGCTGGTAGACAGAATTGGACATCAGTTTTACCCTCGCTGTAGAAGATTCTGTTAATAAGAATGGTGAATTTGTAGAGTCATTTGACCATTTGTTAGAATTTGATGTCTTTCCCAAGTGATGCAATGATAGCAAAATGGTTTTGTTTCTAAACAGCAGGCAGACTCACTCAACCCTTGATTTTGTTCTGTTTTTGCAGTTAGTAATAGGAAAAGAATAATCAATGAAAGCAATATTCTCTTGGGGCAAATTTTGTTGTCAGACTCTGAGAGGATGTACTAATGTACTGCTTGATGTGCCTGCCTTAATTTGAGATTACAGATAATGAGCTGTTTCCCACATTTGTTCATGGGCTACTAATAGCTGCTCTTTGTCTGACCTGAAGATCTAAGAGAAGGGCAGCAGGGAATCACATGGATCAATTCTTTCTTTCATCTCAGTGTGGTCTTTCTTTCATCACTGACTGAATGGACAGGCAAAAGAAAAGGAGAAGTATTGCTGGAGAAGTACAGACAGACAAAACCAAAATGAAAAAGTGTATCCTAAATACACTGCTGGAGTCGGTGGATAAAACTGTCTCATCCAGTGGAGTTAGACACATGGAAAGTAGCCATCATTTTGGCCCATTTTAAAGAAGAAATGTTATAAAACTTGCTCAGGCCTTGATTCAGGAAGGTATCTTTGTATGAGAAATGTCAAACATGTATGTATGTGCTGTTCTGGCTTGGGATCTTGGTAAGGATCCAGTTGATTGTAAGTAATTTTACCTGTCTATGTGGAAATCAAGACACGTACATACACATACAACCGTTTTTTGCCTAACTCCTTTTTGTTCAGGATGAGGTCTTGCTATGTTAGTTGTATATGTATTTTACAAGGAATTAGACTGCTGTCATAGCTCTTTGCTATGTAGAGAACATGCAAAATATTGGCTTAGGAAGGTAAATTTTTGGTGTTTCCTTTTCATGTTCAAAAGCACAGGACTTTACCACCAGCCTATATTAGAGCTTGGGTCTCTGTTCCTGCTTAAACTGTGCATGTACAGGGACGAGTTTCCCATGACACTAGCAAAAATCACAGCAGTGAGCTCAGCCTAAATCCACATTATATCGTGAATACCTTCTCACTCAGGAGTGTTTTTATCTAGGATTTTGATTATTGAAGCTAGAGACATTTTGAGTTCTTTTTTTGGACACCAGAGTTTGAGTTCGTTCAATGCCAGAGATTTAGATTAGGTTCATGCTGTGAAAAGGTTGTGCTTCAATCACATGTTTTCAGAAGGAAGAAGTACAAAAATAACTCTTGCAGTTCTTAGAACTCGCAGTTGGCTTCATTGAACTAGCTCATTTAAATAAAATAAATATAAGGGCACATAGTGTTCCCCTTCGTCGGCTCCTGGTTCAATGGTAGCTCTGGGGTAGATTTGCTGAGGGAAGCAGGGTCCTGGGAGGACAGCGGCCCTGCAGTCAGCGCCGAGCACACTCCATGTCGTCTGACAGGCACGAGGGCTGTGTCACCACGTAGCGCTTTCCCACCTCCCCTTTCCCTCCCTCCATCAGCATTCAGCCCCAACAAGAGTGGTAGAATATGACTTCCAGCCCTCACCAGGCTCTTTGAAGGCACACTGATGAAATATCAATAGTGCAGAGCTAAATACCGCAGCGGTGACTCAGTCCCTGCTTAGTCAGACTTCTCCCTGAAGTCAGGGGGAACAGACCCTCACCAACTGTTTGGTCAGAGCTGCAGGATGATTTAGTCAATATTTTTTAAGTTACCCTCACCTAATGTACAGTGACTAAAGATGCCTTAGGTTATGCACAGTATAATTAATAATAATAATAATGATAACTAAAAAAACTAAATTGTTCTCTTCATCTGCTTCCAATATATATTTTCTTTCTTTCTGGGAGTGACTTCTTTCAGACAGCAAAGCCAGACTGCTTAATTCACGGCTGGTCAGTTCTTGTTTCTCATGCACTGGCACAAGGGTGTGAAATCAGACTGGAAAATGTTTTTTCTCGATTGTTAGGGTTATTCACCACTGGCAGGAGCTAATAAGGGAAGTGGATTTGCCGTCTCTTGGGGACTGCAGATCAGAGCTGCCATTCTAGAAGGGATGCCGTAGTCAAAATTACTGATCTCAACACACCGGTATGGAGCAAAATGTTTTGCAATATATAGGCAATCAGATCTAGCTCTAACATTCTCCTGTTCTTTTAAAATCATTTGAATAAGCTACAGTGGATTATTAGCATTTTTTAGAATTTTTTGTTATCATGTAAAAAAAATCCCCACGAAATCTATTAGCTTGGAAATGTATAAAGTAAAAGTGAAATCTAGAAATCGAAATCCTGCAAAGAGACTAGGCCAGATGAAAGCATCTATCATGGGATCCCCTCCCAGGATCACACCCACATTCCCCTACTCTGTCCCCCACCTCCCTGGAACACTCTGCAGCATTGTGCTAGTGCATTGTGAGCCAAGGAATGGTATGTTTAGACACCTCCCCGTTAAACTAGAGATCAGCCACTGTGCAATTGTGTAAAAAGATAATAAAAATTAAAAAAAAAAAAAAATTACAGAACTGCTTTCTCTTATTTTGTTCCATGAAAGGAAACAAACAAACAAAAAAGTTGAAAAGGATTAGGTGTTTATCAGCTAATGGCCTATGTTTATAAAGAGTGAGAAAGGATTTCTGGTTTTACATCCTTACCTAACTTTCCCCAGATGTATAGAAATTATGTTTTCAGATGCCTTCCTTTTCCATCCTCAGTAAGACTATACAAGCAACGAATAAGCCAGAAATTCAGCAAATATAGGGCCTCATGCCGAAATTCTATAGAATTATTTGGGAGCGCCCACCAGTAGGCACAAAGGGGTCTTCTGGTGCCAGAGTTGTTCTTAGGGAGGGCGGCACAGGCTGGGAAGCTGCGTGATGAAAGATGGCACTGTTCTGCCTCTGCGCAGGAACTGCTGGTGCTCTCAGAAAGCTCTGCCTTGCTGGAAGAGCACCAGGCCCCTTCTGCCTCCCAGAAACTGTTGTGCAACTTGAGAAGGAGAATCCAGGCACTTTACCCCCTTAAAATCGGGAGGGATACCATTGCAAGTATCCCTGTCAGTGTTTTTGCCTTTAGCTGGGACTGGTGTTCAGGGAATGAGCAGACCTTTGACTCTTGGTGACATAGTGCGTGAACTCCTGGACACACTATAATTTAAAAAAACAAAAGAAAAGCAAGCAATATGTTTTTATCCTGTTCATTATTTAAATGGCTCAAAGGTCGACAGTTCTCTGGGCTGCTCTCAATCAGTGATTTGAACCATGCATTTCTGTGACAATGTGCAAGAAGTGTTCACACATGTGAAAGAAGGGATTTGTTTATTTTTTAAATTAATATTTTTTCATGTAAAAACCTGTGATGCACCCTCTCAAAATGCTTAAGTCAACCACCTTTTCTTACAAACTACACAATATATTTTTTTCAAAGTTATATGGTCAGATTTCTATGTTTAATTATAAAAAGATGATGGATGTCACTAGTGTTTTCCACATTTGAGAAAAAAGATAGATGCCAGAAGCCAACTTTTTTTTGGCTGGTGATAAAGTAGGTGGTAGATTAAAATAAGAAATTTTGCAATTTTAGACTGAAAACATATTTCAGAGTAGTCAATCTAGGCAGACTGATGCTTATCTAAAAGTGCAGCCTTTTGTATGGCTCCAGCTAGTGTAAACACACTATGTATTAATACAGTAGGACATTTAGCATCACGATGAATCTGGAATTTGGGAGCCTGGTTCCTGATGAGTGAACGAAGGAGGCAAATTCCTTTTCTCGATGTTTCTTTTTTCAAGCGTAAGCTTTGTTGTTGGAGAGAAACTTTCCAAAACGTGGTAGGTTACGCCAGAGAAGAATGGTATATGGTGGTGTTTTTGCAAACTGTCCTTTGAATATGCAAGTGTTTGCATAGGTACTTACAAAGTCTTACAAGCTCAGTCTGGAAGCAAAAAAATATCAAACTAGGTAGCTGATAGTGCTGTGCGGCTTTGTAATCAGAAGGTCTGTGAGCTCACCTAGCTAAAGGCAAATACTTCTGCTGTTCGTCTTTGCATGGGTCCCAACTGTGGCTTTTAATTAAAAAGCACAATAATCTATTCAAATTAGAAATGATGGAACCTGACAAGGACAGTACTTCTTTTGCTTCAACTAGAATAAACTAGTCTATCTCGAGGAACTTGTGAGATGGTCTTAAATATTTCTTATTGGCTCCTTTTTCCTCACATTTCATTTTATAATAATGAAACTCATCATCCTCTGATGATCTATACCATATGTTAGCCATTTATACTCAGCAAATGACAGCATAATCAAGTCCTTTTCTCTTACTCTTTTTTAATCCATCACCTCACCCAATAATTAAAAACAACAGAGCAATCCTGCGCTTTGGCATTTCGTGTGGAAGTGGTGCTGATCTCAGAGCTGTGCTGGCACAGTGTCTGAACATCAGCACTCGAAAGCAGGAACGCGCTGGCTGAGGATGAGAAGGAGCCCTGCGGCACTGACTCCATGCAAATTGCTCCGGGGAGTGGGCATCAGGGCTGGCCAGGTAGAAAGGAGGGAAAAAAACATGCTTTCATATTTCAAGGCATAAATTCAGCTCCCTCTGAAGTGGGTACTGAGTTTTTTCCCACTTGTGTTACCCACACCATGAGCAGGTCTGCTCCGGTCTCGGTTTAGTGTCAGGTGTGCATCCTAATGTGGTGCTCCCCCTGCTTCCACAGGCAGACAAGTTTTGCCATCCCAGACAACCCTTTCCCTGTCTGATCCCTGTGATCAAAGCAGGAGCAGGGCGGGTGACCACTGCCAATGCCATCATGTGCTGTTAAAATGAAACACTGGCCATGCATTTCCACTTGCTGAGACTGCCTTCTCGTTGCTGCAATGTCCCTTTTGATGGCCAGCAAGCACAGAGAGTTCTGAGCTGTACCCAAGCAGGACTGGGACACATGCCTGTCTTCAAGGCATCAGCTCTCCCTGCTCTGGTGACTTGATCACCAGGTAGAAGAAAATGGAGCTACTTCCAGGCAAGCTGTCTGAGGAAGCTCTGTTTTAGCGAATTTATTTACCCTCATACCTAAGTGCACGACAACGCTCGCTCACAAGCTTCACAGCACACTCTTGGTATTTTGTATTCTTTCGATTTCTTCCAAGTGCGTATGTATCGACTGCTGTGTACTCATAACACCCTGGTTTTAGAAGCTATCCAGTGGTAGGAGGAATATACGTAATCCTGTTGTCTCTGCCGGTGGTCGTAGGAGTGTATCTATCAAACAAAATTACCTATGGCCATTGGGGTTTTCTAGTGATAAAACCTAGCAGTAGAATGACAGAGTGAGCATTTTCCTTTTCTTCTTGCTTGGATGATATTTTTATACACTTTTATATGCAATTTTTTTAAATATTTGCTATTTTTATTGTAGGGTTCTGGTTGGGTTTTTACCAGACCTTCTGGTTGTCTACAGGCCCGGATTCTCACAGGAATATTTCCCTTCCCTTTTCTCCTCCCCCTTCTTCCCCGATAGACAAAAGCCATTGCATTTGCAACATCAGCTTAGAGCGAAATAACACCTAGGGCCTGATCACTCTTTTAGTTGCACTGAAATCAAAGGAAGTTGCATGCAAAGTCCTGCTGGTCCCACCGCAGCGCCTGGGGCCAAAGACTAAATAACCAAAACATATACAGCTAATTACGTGCAGGGCGGTCTGTGCAAAGCCAACGCATCAGGGTGGCACTGTCTTCCTTTGCTGTGGTAGGAGCTGCTTCCACCACGTGTGTTTAAGTAAGACTATATATCTCTCTTCATTCTGATGATGCTACTTCTTGTAGGCACTTCAATCAAAGTTGTACCCTGGCACACTGACTACCTTCAGCAGGGAGGAAGGGTGAACGTTGTGGCTTATCTGACAGTAGATTTTACTGCTCTTGTGGTTAACCCTACAGTGACGGGTCCTAAATGTAGTTAAAAAGCATTAAACCTATTGGTAGGAAGGATAAGGGGAAAATAACCAAATTCAAGGATCTTGGTCTTGTAAAATAACCTTTTCTCAGCTGGTATTCTGCAGGGAATTCTATGTATGAAGTTGAACATAAACTTTAGAGTATGTTTATATTAGCAGAACGGATAATGGAGATGTCTTTCTTGAACAGAACTAAAATAAACAACAGGCACCTGTTCTCTAACATTTTTCAAGGATAAAAGAGGCAGGTTGTTATGTTATTTTGCACCAGAGGATAGAAAAACAAATTAAAATACATGCTGAAAGCAAAACTCAACACAAGTTTGCTCCTGGGACTGGGTGGGTAGGGTAACACAATAAAAACCTATTTGGTTTGTTAAGACTCATAAGGAAAAAAAAATGCAAAACCGAAATGAATGATGCCATGTAATGCCAAGTATTCTCAACTGTTCTGAGAATAATTTTAAACAATATGTATTTATTGTTAGTTCCTTATTTGAAAGAAGAGGCTTGTGGTCTCTAAATGTATAAAACATTTTTCAACATTCCAGTTTTTCTGTAACTGAGTCCATGTATGTTCATCCTATTACCAAATAAAAACAATGAGGTCTCCGCTCTATTTGAATTAAAGTTGTAGAAGGGTTCATTTTGTTCTGATGCTTTCCATGTCCGATCCAGGCATGGCACTTGCCGTTTGCTTTCCAGCATCCAGCTCCCCATAGAATACTAGTAATCATCAGCTTTTTTTTTTAAGCATAGTGGGAACATTGCTTGGACAGCAGTCATTGCTCACCACTTGCCCCTGTGAGGAGGAGTTAGTGGCATTACCTAATTTCTAAAGACAGGGAAATTGAGGTAGAGAATTCAAATAGCTTATTTAAGGACCCCGAGGTGAATCTCTACCTGCTTGGGGATTAGATGTGTCAACCTCACCTTTCCCCTTTTCTCTTTTGACTGAAATCACAGCCCATAAGAGCATCTAACCCAGCAACAGCACACCACACATGCCTGCTGAAACACTTGCTCGTGTGATTTTTTTTTCTGTGCCACTTGGAGCATGAGTATCGATGCCACAGGGCTCGTGTCCTGTGCTCCAGTATTACAGGCCTCCTTTCACAGCATTTCAGCTACATCTCTATATACCACCTTCTACAAAGTATCTTATTCCACGGGTAGACTCCGGCGGTGTCTGTGCAGTAGTCATCACACCACACAAGTAATGACCAGAATTTTCCCATGCCACTGCTGTTTTTCTATTTGATCTTTTCCTTAAAAAAGGGAAAAATCATGATAAAGAGTGGCAGAGACAAAACCATTGGCTCTAAGGAGGATGTAAAGTTCAGAGATGTTCAATACAAGCATGAAAGGCTTTGTGCATTCCCTTTTGCTTGAAATTCCAGTTTTAATTTTGCCCCTGTACTCGGCACTGGTGAGGCTGCACCTCGAATCCTGTGTTCAGGTTTGGGCCCCTCCCTACAAGAAGGACATGGAGGTGCTGGAGCGTGTCCAGAGACGGGCAATGGAGCTGGTGAAGGGCCGGGAACACAAGTCTGATGAGGAGCGGCTGAGGGAGCTGGGGATGTTTAGCCTGGAGAAGAGGAGGCTGAGGGGAGACCTATCACGCTGACGTTGTAGCGATTTGGGGGTTGGTCTCTTCTCCCAAGTAACAAGCGATAGGACGAGAGGAAATGGTCTCAAGTTGTGCCAAGGGAGGTTTAGATTGGACATTAGGAAAGAATTCTTTACTGAAAGAGTGGTCAGGCCTTGGCACAGGCTGCCCAGGGCAGTGGTGGAGTCACCATCCCTGGAAGAATTTAAAAGACGTGTAGATGAGGGGCTTCGGGACATGGTTTAGTGGGCATGGGGGGGTTGAGTTGGTGGTTGGACTTGAAGATCTTAGAGGTCTTTTCCAACCTTAGTGATTCTATGATTCTGTGATTCTAATTCACTCCTTTCCTTTCTGGGAGGTTCACTGGTATTGATTTCCTACAGAACATGCAATGTGCTCGCCACTGTACCTGCTTGTATTCTTATACCTTACCGGCTTGGTTTGAGTCTGCATGTACCTCCAGTCCAGTGCAAGTAGAGATGAAGCCAAGCTGCCAATTTTTGTTAGATATTGAGGGTGTTGATGTGGTCGACTGTGATCTTAAAATCAAAAATGCTGACTGCCGCATAAACAAGAAGGGAGGAAAGATGTTTTGAAAAAGGCATCTAATGATTTGGGTGACTCACCTCCACTTGCAAATACAGTATCAGAGTCCTTTCTGTGGCACTTACAGCCAGTGACAGAAATGTCCAGAGCCATTACCAACCGGTGGTTCCCAAAGTGATGCCAGCTGCTTGCTGAACCACCACAGAAGCAAAGTAAGTGCTGTGTAACTGCCTTCAGAGTTGTGCCGGGCAACAAAACGGGCAATTGCCAGTTCTGTGAGGACACAGAGGTAGCTGAAGGGAAAGCTGTCTGAGATCTGGCAACAATTCATAGGTCCAAAACTTAAGAATGTGAAACTTGCAGAATCAGTAACTCAGGTACCTCCACCCAAACCCGGTAAGTGATAAAAAGAAGAAAGATATGTTTGATATTGACTCCTTTAGATGGAAACATCCCCAGAAATGAGGCTACTTTCCCAGTTAGTCTCACTTAAAACCATGGATAAGAAATGGCAGAGAGAAGACAGCAAACACCTCGTAGTGGTGGCAGCACTGCAAAAAGCATTTTCATGGCTGGTGGGGCTACCATTCATCCATCTCTGCTGAAACTACTCTTTCTTTTTAAAGGTCCAGAACGACGTTCAGCTAATTTACCAGGCTTGGGTTCCTCAGCAAACCACCTTACATTGCCAGGTCAGTCGGCACCACCTCACTCTGTTTATATGCGCAGCTTTAGAAATAGGTACTCACAGTGCCTACTGTTTGGGAGATGGACATAAACAGATGACTTCTTCTACAGGTATGGCATGACTTTTACACATCACATTTGAAAAGTCAAACCTATTTACTGGGGTTGAACAAATGAACTGTTGTTTTTAATGGTCTTTACTGCATTCATTTTTTTTAAACAAATACCTTGTATTTTGTGGCTTGCAGTACAGGCTTCACAGACTATTTTAATTTGATCAGCAAATTAATTTGGGCCTTTATCACGCGGATATAGATGCTGAAGGGAAAAAATAAGACTGTTTTGTGGACCCAGGCATACGTTTTTTTCTGTCCTTCCCATCTACCAAGTCCTGCTGTCCCTGTTTCACCACGATAACCATTTTCTTAATCCCATCATCTTTGTCCCACACAACTGTCGGAAGAAAGGATGGGTAATATGAAGTAGTTACACAAAGTAATGGCTTAGTGTGAACAAGATACTATCTTGCATGTCCATATGCAAGAGCATTCATATATGTGTAATTCATAGTAGGTGAAAAAATGAGTAAGTCTGCAGGAAGACAAGAAGAAATCACCAAGAAAAAAACCCCAAACTTCAAGGAAAGTACTTAAAAGGTTTTACTACAGATATTTTCATCAGTGGCTGCTGTGCCAGCAGATGAGGTATGGTGTGGCTCCATATATCGATGCCAATGTGCTGTAGCATGTTTCTGTGCTGTTTCAGTTCTCCAAGCTGCTCATGGTGTGATGCTCTTCCGCAGCTGCCACCTTAGCAGATTGTTTCCCCAGGCACAGCTGCAGCCACCGCTTGGGTGTAAGTAAGGAAAAGAATGAGCAGGAATGTGAGAGAGTTCAAAACATTGTATTCCCTTAGTAAAACAATGTGCTCCATGGATTACTGTCCTGCTCAAGAACAAGAATGGACAATCACTGAAAATAAAATTTAAACCTCTGAGCAGCATGCTCACATGAGAACTCCCAGCTATCTAAACCAAGACATTTTTTAGATAGAAAGCATGGAACAGGAAATATCATAAATATATCCTCTAAACTTCTGAAGTTTCTCATCGTTGGCGGTGACAATAAGCTGTATATACTGCCTATTTTTTATAGGGTCCCCGCAGTTGTTAAATTCTTATGTTTATATTCATAGGGAATGAATGAACTACTTTCAATGTTTTCATCCAGGATTTTCTTGCAGGTGGCATTTAGAGGTTTTGCTCTTTGGAGGGATTTTGGAGAGATTTCAGAGAGGTCTTGCTTTTTGGAGGAAAAAAAAAATGTTTTAAGGAAAAATTGTGGAATGAAACATTCATGTCACACTACAGCCATAACTCTCATCTAATGTAAACAGATCTAATTTCAAAACCAGCTCACTTTCTATACATTTTGGCATGTTTGCATTGGTCCCTTGTTTATTTTTAACAAGCAATGCTTACACAGGGTTTTTCATCCTATTCTCCAACGCTATACTACTTTTAACCCATCGATCCATTAATGGGTACCTGCAAACAACAAATCCCACATCCTTTCTTATGTGTGATCCTTGTTCTGAGCCTGCAGACCACCATTATAATAAGAAGGTAGAGAATATAAATGCAGAAGAGAGGGTTTTGGCATAAGCTACCAGGTACAGTCCCTTCATTATTGCTGACCTGCTAAATGACCTTGCTGAAATCCTTCTTGTGTGCCCCAGTTTCCTCATCTGTTTGGGAATGATAACGCTTACTCCCCTTTAAAACTCTCCAATCTAGGGATCTGTTAGCTATGATTAGAAAAACAGCAGTAGGGAGGATCCACCTTCAAGAGAGGGGAGCGATCAACCTAATAGTGTCACTTTTTGCAAAAACACACTGTGGATTTGTTGCCAGTCCAGCCTTACTTCCAGTAGCGATACTCACTGTGATGATCTCACTTTGAATTATAGGAAGGTGCTGTAAGTCTGGCACTTACGGAAATGACTAGCTGTGTTTTGACTCTCTCCTCGTGAGACACCTCCCATCTCAGTGTATGTTTTGGCATCGGTTGGTTTAGGGACCCAGTGGGTTTTCTCTATTTGGCTGTTTAACACTGGCACCTTCCTACCCGTGCCCTGTTACCTTGGCTTACACAGCAAACTGTTTACTCTGGTACGGTTTGCAAATCTGCCCTTCCCGCCCAGCTATTTACAGTATGTGATGGGGAGTAGATAATAGTGCAATATTTTCCATGTATGTAATCCAGTGACGCATTTTGTTTACAGCTATTATGGTGTTGTTTCTTTATGCTCTATATAGATCATATTTCAGGGGGGTTGCTTCGGCTGGAAGCAGCCACTAATTAATGTGCAGTCAAGAAACAGTCTGCTGTAAACACACACACACACAATTTCCTAATTGAGAAAATGTTATTGACTTGCTGTTTTTTCTGCGAATCTTGAATAAAAAGGGGAAGCTTTATTACATGGGGTTTAGTCTCACTTCTGAAGGAGTGAGGCTGATGAGAATGGGCACATGTGCGCGTGATCCCGTCTGTCTCTTTGCCCTCAGTCCTCATCGCTAACTTTTGAATCTGCGCCTTGTCAATGTAAAGTGCACGAGAGGAAGAACCACCCAAGAGGTCACAAAGCCGGGGAACTTTTACGAGGAGAGGCGGCTGCGTGCAGGAGAGAGCCCTGGCAGTGCTCCCGCCTGGGCTTCACCACTGGTGAAACCAGGGTCCCCCAGCAGCTCAGCTGCATCTCGCAGTGCCACAGGGAGCCCAGCTGCCGCGGGCACAACTGCTGCCTCCTGGAATGACTCCTTTTTCTCAGTGCAAAGAGGATTCCTCCAAGGAGAACCAACCATTTTTCCAAGCAGCGTGCACTTTGCACGGTGAGGAAGCACAGTAGGAGCATTGATGTACCCAGAAGCATAATTTATAATCACTAAGTGACCACATTTTACTTTCTAAGGCTTGGAAACATTTAGGGGTCTACTTCTGTCAGGGGCTTGGAGTGCTCGTGGGCCTCCCCTGCGACCCCCACCCACGCCGTCTCCTGCCCAGGGCCCGGGGGACGTGTCTCAGCTCAGCCTGGGGCCTTCAGGCCCTGCCTGAGCCATGTTGGAGCTGTGCCCGTCGCTGCCCCTGTCTCCTGGACGGGCCTGGGACCTGCGCTGCAGAGAGCTGCTCTCCTGGGTGCAGCCCTCAGGCCTCGGTCGCAGCTTCTCCGGCACAACTCTCGGCGTGACACAGCGTGACCGTGCTGCTCCATCCCCTGCGCTCGCCGGGAGTCAAGTAACGGCGAGACTGTCATCTGCCTGAAATGCCCGGGGGGTTTCAGCTCCCAAACCACCTTCAAGGACACATAACGCAAAGGTTACAAGTGCAAAGAGGATTTTATTTGTATTTTTCTGAACCTGTTTCAGAGCCCATGCTCACAAGCATGAACACGATGCGCATGTGTAGCCAGGAGCAGGCTGATGCGTTCTTCAGTTGAGCTTGACAAAACATCCCTTGCAGCCCGGCAAAGGCAAGCCCAGAGCTGCAGAAAGGGGCAGCAGGAACACAGGCCAAGCAGCCCCTCTTTCCTCCAGAGTGAGAACATGAAGAATGAGGACCAGGACCCACCACACACAAAAGAAGAAGAAGAAGAAGAAGAAGAAGAAGAAGAAGAAGAAGAAGAAGAAGAAGAAGAAGAAGAAGAAGACGACGATGATGAAGACGACGATGAAGACGAAGAAGACGAAGAAGACAACGAAGAAGATGATGACAATGAAGAAGATGAAGACAACGAAGAAGACGACGATGAAGAAGACGAAGAAGACGACAACGATGAAGAAGACGACGAAGATGAAGAAGATGACAACGACGATGAAGACAATGATGACGAAGACAAAGACGAAGAAGACGATGACGACGATGACGACAAAGAAGAATAAGAATAAGAAGAAGAAGGAGAAGAAGAAGAAGGAGAAGAAGAAGAAGAAGAACAAGAAGAGAAAGAAGAAGAGGAAGAGGAAGAACAGGAGATGTGTGGTACCATGGTGTATTTTCCAACATATGACATGTAGCGATGACAAGC
>VZTQ01002165.1:530-38250 GCA_013400755.1 Pelecanoides urinatrix
ACAGTCTCCCTCATTTTTTCTCAGCTTTAGTCCACCCCCTCGGTCTCCCTCATTTTCGCTGAGTTTCAATTCCCGCCCCCCCCCCCGTCCCTGTCATTTTTGCCTCGGTCTCCCTCATTTTCCCTCAGTTTCTCTAATCTTCCCCTCAGTCTCCCTCATTTTCTCTCAGCTTCAGTCCCCCCCCGGGTCTCCCTCGTTTTCCCCCTTGGTCTCCCTCATTTTCTCTCAGTTTCAATTCCTCCCCCTCGGTCTCCCTCATTTTCCCCTCAGTTTCTCTCATTTCTCCTCTTTGTCCCTCACGTTCCCTTCATCCTCCCGCAGTTCTCTCATGTTCCCGCGTTTCCCCTCTTCCCCCCGCGCTCTCCCCGAAGCCCCCTCGGGCCGCCGCCGCTCTCCGCCCCGGGCCTCGCGGGCCGCCCGCCGCCTTCCCCGCCAGCGGCCGTGCCCTGATGGAGACCGAGGGGTGTTCGCAGCAGGGGAAACAATATCTCGTTTTCTGGTCTGTAGCGGGGGGTATTTGCAATGCAGATGGAGCCAGGGATTCCTTCAGTGAAGCGGTGGTTATCAGCCGCAGGCTCAGCTGGGTGACGAGCCCGGAGGTCACTGTCCTGGCTGAGAAAGGAGCTGCTGGCTGCGGCGGAGGCATCATTAAAAGCCGCCCGCCCTGCAAACGCGGTTTTCTCAGCACCGCTGCTGACTCTGAGCGTGACATTTGCATCTGAAAAGTGGGTTTTGTTTACCTTTTCTTAGAGCTCTAAACGACAAGTTATTGCGCTCAATTTTGTGAGCCTTAAATTAACGCGGGACTGTCGTTGCAAGTGCAATTTGTGACTGTTTCTGAGCAAATTTTCTTTTAGATGCAAGGCAGAATTTTTTTCTTCGTGCAAGTTTCTTGTTTGAAATAGTTTGTTGATCTCTGTAAGGCAGCAGAAAAATGCGTGTTAGCCAATAACGTTGTGTGTGTTGCTAACTGATAGCCACAGGCAAGGATTAATCGGTTCCCAAATCGTTCTAAAGAGCCAGTTTACCTCATCAACCTGATAGAAGATATTAGTAAAGCAGAATGCTTAATCGCTTCAGTTAACAACAACAACAACAAAAAAGAGCCTGATTTGGATTCTTTTAAGTCCTCCAGTTTTAATTTTCCATGTTTCTGTCTGATGCAGTCCCAAGGGACATCTCGGACAGTCTCTTTTCTTCTCCATTGAGACAGGGCCTCTTTCTCTGGGAGTTCTCATTGATATCTTTAATTGTGGACATTATTCCCATGCACGGGACTCTTAGGTCTAAATCTTTTATTTTCTAACTTCCAATCCTAGCTATTCACTCAGCTTCATCACAGTGCTTGATGGTTACATGCTCCCAGGCCTGAATCTTTTCTGGAAATGTCTTCGTCTTTCCCAAGTTTAACTCCACTCTTGCTCTGTTGAATTTCTTCCGTGTGCAAGAGATGTTGCACAGACGCACAAGACCCTGAACTTTTCCCTTTCCTGAAAAATTGTCTGTTGCTTCCTCTGCAACATCATTAGAATTTGCTTTTTTTTTTAATTCCTATCGATGACAATTTTTCTGTGCCTTTATTTTTGCCCAGCCTGGCGTTAACGGTTGTTTTCATGCTCTCCCAGTGCAGGACCTGGACTGCCCTCCCACTTCAGTACACCCGTATTTACTTCTGCTGGTTTGGACACAAGTCGCTTCTCCAGCTTTCAGCTGCTCTGTGGCCTGGGGTGGGATCTGAGCAAGAACTTAGATACTTCCGAGTCGGGGACGGGAAACCCAGAGTCAGCACCTCAGCTTCCCCAGCATCGCAGGCCGGCAGCCCGGTACGTGGCCACTGAATTGCACTACACTGAAGAAGTCGGGGTGCCCCATTCAGAGTAAGCACATCATTATATTGACAAAAATCGCAAGCCAGCACCCCAGGGCTCTGTGCTGGGAGAAGTAGCGCGAGTGGATTCATTTAAAATGTGCTGGGGTAGCTCTTTACATTCAACTGCGAAAATGCTCAAGGAGAAAAATTCCAGCCTTTGCTCCACTAGCAGTTCCCAGTTCTGAATGGTTTCCAGCCAAAGGACTGATCAAGTTTACCCTCGATTTTCTTTTCAAGTTTCAAAAAAAAAAAAAAATCGCAGCCAAGGATAGAAAATTTGCCAGGCTCTATGGGAGTGCGTTGGGAGTTTCAGGTGCCGGGCAGTGCTGGGGAAGGTGCAACCAGCAGCCATCCAGGCTCCTCCAGACTTCTAATTTTGCAGGGACATCTCAAGCTAACGAGCTGTCAGCTGAGCGCCTTCGCACCCAAGGCAGCCGTGGGCTGAGCTCCTGTTTCTTTATATCTATTCCAGCAACTTCTGGGTTTTGCAATAAGCGTCTGCAAATCCAATTAGCGTCTTTCTTTGTGGCACTGTATGCTGGCAGAGATCTGCTGTGTTGCTGCCATCTACAGTAGGGCCAGTGCCAATGGATAAGAAACAGATCTTATTTGCATATTCAAATATGCAAATGAAACATGACAGCTCTCCCTAATTTTTGTTTGGGCTTTTTAGTTTTCTTTGCAGAGCCTTGCTTCGAAGATCCTTGTCTTGGACTGAAAGGTGTGTGTTTAATCTGGCTTGGCCCATGGTAGGGGACTATTCCAAGGACTGGTTCTGTACCCCGAGAGTTGGGGATGGTGGAAAACAAAGTGGAAAAAATACTTTGCACTGCATTCGTCCCTGCCTTGGCCAGGTAAACCCAAAGACAGGAAAGATTTCTGGGGTGTTTCCCCCAGCACAGGCTGATCTACAGTCCTGGGAAGGTACAACACATCCTTTCTCTTTCCTGCCTGTACACACCGTGGCTGCTTTACAGGCCAAACCTGGCTGGTCTTGGGGAACACGGCTGAAGGAGGGAAGAGATGAGTCCTAGTGCTTTGGTGGGGAAAGTCATGTCAAGCGCAAGTTGGGGCAGCGCAGCCCATGCGCAGGCATCCACAGACACCTCCTGGGAGAGGACTGGCCGACAGGCGCTGAACTGCGACAGAGCCCGCTCCAGGTTTTCTGAGGCTTTGTCTGGGGAGCAGGCAACAGCCGTCAGAACTGCTCCTCCAGGCACCTCTCCTTCCTCCCACACTGCTCGTCTCTTCCTTCTCGGCTCCCCCTCTCCGCAGGAACACATTGACCCCCCGAACACATGCAGCCCCCCCACCCTGGCACCCCCCCCCAGACAATCCCAATGGCCACACAACCCAAGATGCCCAAATTGCTTACTCGCCAGCCTCCAAGCAACATCTCTCATTTTGCAGCAAAAGTACTTTCCTGCAGGCTTAGCGTCTCTCGTTGGGATGGTTGGCTGTATGTCCGCTGTAAGGCCCCATCGTCAATTTGTATGTGTGCATCTGTATGTTTGCGGCTTGCCCTTCCTACCCCTGGAGAAACAAGTTTGTTTCACTGTTTGTTGTCATTCATTATTATTTTCGTGTTACTAATTTGGTTGCATCTTCCCTTTTTCCACTCTGAACTGAAGACCACAAGTTCTGTGGTCAGTCTGTGCTTTGAGTGGCTTGGACACCAGCCAGCCGACAAGCAAGGCTGACAAGAGTCAGGCAGTGTAGAAAAATGATGATCTTGTAATAGTCCCACAGACTTAAAGATTAAGACACAAATCTGGCATTTGAGCAGGGTTTCTCTGAGAAAATACATGCCTCCACTTTGTGTCCATACGTGACATGATGGAGTGGAAAGATCCCTAAGTTCTCTCCTGGACCTGCGTAAGTCACTTCACTGCCTTCTCTTACCAGCTGCAAAATGATTATAGTGATCTTCATCTACTTTCATGAAGCACGTCCAATGAGCCAAATACTCTGTGGCATTTCCAAGATGAATGTACCTGCAGTCGAAACAAAGAACTAATGGTATTTTAGGTAATAAGGGGCAGATATCTTTCTCCTGGCACTTACCGTGGCTTTGCCAACAACAGTCCTTACTTGGAGCCTCAGAAAACGTTCTGAACCTGAAGTCAAGAGAGGATTCAGTTGCTCTGGTGGCACCGAGGGGAGCTGGGTGTTGCTTTGGTTTGTGTATGGCTGTCTGCAGTTCATGGCACAGGCTCACTGCAGGGCTTGTCCGTGTTGGGTGCCAGGGAGAAAACAGAACAGGTAGTGACAGAGAGAGAAGCTGTGAGTGAGGAGTGAGAGAGTTCTGCAGCGACGCTTGTTCTGGTGTAGCAGGGCTCCTGGTTTGCTAATCAGCGTTGGGACCCCTGCAGGGAAGCGTGTTCGTTCGAATCAGCTGTTAATCCTAGCAATATTTATTCTTCTAAAAATGATTTTGTTTTGCCTGTTCTCTGCCTTACCCCCCTTCTCCAGTTCACACTCCACACTACAGTATTCACAGCACATATTTAACACCAGGGTAGTATAGCAAAAGTCCAGATTGTTAATAGCCAAAAACTCTGATTGCCAAAAAGATACTCCTAGCAACTACTAGCTGCATCTGGGAAAAATTACAGACAGCTTGGAAATTCTTTAGTTCCTTTATTAATGAAGGACTTAGTAGAAAAAAAAACACACTGTAATACAGTTTAGCTTAACGAAGTTCTTTTGTGCCTGAGGAAAATCTAAATTATAGCATGCTATAGCTACTGAAAAATGCAAAAGGCTTTTAATGTACAATAACCCTCCAAACCAGAAGGAAGAGGGAAAATTTTCTTAGGAAGCAGGAACACAATGAGAATTTATTTTATTCTTTCTGTGTATTTAGTGCTGGTGAAAAGAGCCAGATGAATAGTCACAAATACATCATGTCCCTTGCAGATGCAACATGGGCAGCACAAGCGTCCTCAAACTGTCCCGCCAACGTGCTTCAATTCTGAATGAGAAGGACCAGCTTTCTGGGTGAGAAAGGAGTCTGCCTCTATTCAGTCCCTGACCCCTCTGCTCAAGGCTCTTAATGAAGGGGCCTCATTAACACCAAAGGTGAGGTTGTCATTATAATGTAGCTACTGGTCCAACGCGGGCTGAATTGACACCTATCAATTCGTTTTGCCTGGCTATTGAGCAGCTGTTGGATGACGGTACCTTTCTCCTGTACTCCACAGATAGAGGTCAGGTTTGGCCAAGTGATGTAACGGTCTGTGTGGTGCCAAACCCGCCAACCGGCTGGACCTGCCATGAAGAGCGTTTCACAAGCTGGATTTGTCCAACGTTGAATACGAGCTGCTGGCAGAACCGCAGGCTGGAGAAGACGGGCCCAGGCACCTTATGTGCCCATTGGAGCAAACACAATCATGGTACAATAGGAGGGAGTGAGATTCACTGCTGAAATTTGTGTCTGCTTTGCTTCTTTTGATTGATGCCAAAGTCATTGAAAGGTGCTCATCTGCATGCTCAGAGAGAGGCCACCTTCTGACTGGTGACTGTCACCCTAGACGGGATAAACTTTAGGCCACTGAAAAATACCAAATGGGGGAAAAAATAGCTTGAAAAATAGGACATGACAGGAGGAGATCAGTAGGGGAGTCTGACCAGCACCAAAAAGCCTGTTCTGAATTGTTTTCTGGATTGAAGAGTCCAAAAAGTGAGGAGGAATTACTATCTCAGACAAATATACTGTCTGAGATATAACCTCTCCTAAGGCATTCCCAGTGTTTGGAGTTTCCTAGGGCTCTAATGTAGCAGTCCGGTGGCTGCACACTCATGTTTCCCATGTTTCTGAGCATCCTGAGTCCTGGCTCACATTGTGTCGTGCCTTTTCCTCTTGGGACTGGTGTTTCTGCTATTTCTAACCCCAGTAAGTCAGCTTTCAGAGCAACTGGCCATTTCCAACATCAGCAGATATCCAGCCGGGTGGTCTGATCCTCTCTACACTCAGAGCAGGTTGTGAGTGATCTGAGAGCTGGCGGAGCAGCGTTTCAGAGCCTGTAACGTTCAAATCAGTATGAATTTCTCATTTTTGTGGATTCTGGGTCAGCTGCTCTCATGACAGATTGAGAGAAATGAAATGAGCTTTCACCTGTCTATACAGCAACTGGAGGTAGGGTTGCCACATATGTATATGTATGCAAACCCCCTCTAATCTAACTAGCTCAGGTGCGATAGCAGTTCAGATAATCCCCCACGCCGCAGTATGGGCTATGCAAACTTGCCTGTGACTCAGGGAATTTGGCTGGCCCTACCATGCTGAAATTTATCCCACTGAAACTTAATCATTATCGCTGATATCGCTGCCTGTGAGACAATAGTGCACCTGATTGCAGCAAAGTCATACCTTAGCAGTGTGGCACGTCTCAAATGCCTTGGAGCTTGATTTTGTTGCATAAAGGCTCAGCCAGGGCAGTTTCAAGGGAGTCGGGTTGGAATATAAAGCGACATACATATGTGGCAAATACCATTTTGACCAACACAGGGAGAATTGAGAATTGTCTCTGTAGCTACACTGTGGAGGCAGAGCTGTAACAAATTCTTTTCCTTTGTTACTCGGGCATCAGAATAAGGCATGTAATACATGCTCATGGGTGAATCCATTACACATACATTTTACATGCCATCAATATTTTAGATAGATGAAGAATATAATCAATTTGGACACATTTCATGCAATTTTGAAACGCATTATGTAAACATTGCAGATGCAGGCCATTTTCTTCCATTGCCTGTGCATTTTTATATGCTATGAAATCTATTTTAAATATATGCGTGAAATGTGTCATGAAACATCTGACATATGTGGAAAACATATTACTGTACCGTATGAGCAGTGCATAAGGTCGCTCATGAACAGCTTGAAAACAGCAATCATTTGCATATGGATATATAGCTGTTTATGTGATGATACCATCATAGGACAATAAGGGGTATGTCCCAGGTCCATGAAGGTCACTGACAACATCAGTACTGTTAGACTCGTGATGTGTAAAGTTATGAGAATAAATACAAATAGCTAGTGTTTGGTGCCTGAAATCTTCATCCATTCCTCATAACAGACAATTCATAGTTTTGTGAAAGGTAAGGCACAGTAAGCAGGAGAGCAAAATCATGTTTTCAGTGACCCTTTGCTTTATTATATTTCGATCATTAAAAGTCATCCTTGTTCAAGGCACTTTTCTGCCGTTACAGAGCAGATCCTGTTCTCCCTTTCAAGCACCCACTTTGGACTGGACTGGCTCTCTGGGCTGAATAGAATTAGTATGCTTGGGGATGGTACAGATGGGGTCAGACTCTCTAATCTATATGTAAGTCTTTCTGTAAGGATGGTAAATGTTATTCAGTGTTACAGGAGTAAATCTTTAAGTCTGATAGGATGATTCATGATGAATAACAAATTCAACTTGTTGCCATTTTTGCTCTGTTTCACAGATTTGGTTTTGATTTCACTTGGCAGTGCTCTGGTGGATGTTAATACTTGGCAATATTAGAATAGTAAACAGCAAAATCTCACATATATTAATTTTTGCATTTTCATATTACAGTTCTTCATTGATTAATTTTTAAATTGGTCCCAGAAAGCACTTGGAGAAATATTGTAGTTTGCACTTTATTGGCAGTACATGGCACTATTTCTGGCTCCAGCCCAGTAAAATATACTCTTAAGTGTAAGCAAGTGCCATTGATATCAATGGAATTATTCATATTCTTAAAATTAAACATATGCTTAAGCATTTTAGTGAACTGAGACAGCTGGTCTCTTATGGAAGGCCTACCTAAATAAATGCAGCATCAATTGCAAATTGTGAATTTTATAACCCAATGCACAATTGAATTGCTTTTGGTGAATACTTCAGCATTTGAGATAGACCTTTGCCTTATGTTAAATATTTGTGACAGTGAAACTAAGTGTGCCATTTTAGAACAACCCGATTCAGTTTTATGTTTAAACACATCTATAAAAAACCATGTGCTTAAGTCAGATCATGAATCGGGACCCAAGTGACTGAATGTTCATAGAAAGTGAATAGAAAAAAATGGAGAGCAGTCCTAATTGAAACCATGTTTTGAGCTGTAATGTGAAGGTACAGAAAAATTAATCCTTCCATTTTAGGTATTTTGACAGCAGCCATTACTAGAGAATTGAAGTTACTAAAACCACTTTGTCAGACAAATGCGAGCTGCTTGTTTTTCTTCTGAAAACAGCAATGAGAATGTCTTACTAAGTGGAACGAAATCATGGGGTTTTATAGAAACAGCTGAAGAGATCATTTGATCATTAAAAATCATTTTTTGTCAACTGATTTATTTGGCCATGTTGTGGCTGTGCTTCTCCTTACTGAGAAGCAACTTTTACACACATTTCCTCTATGATCACTGGTCAAAACCGGCCCTGATTATGTGTGCAGCCACCGTGTGAGCTGATACAGAAAGACATAGGCAGGGGACCTCAATACCCTGACTGCTGCGCACACGGTGACAGAGTATTCGCTGTAATGCAACTTTCAACTAATCAGGACCCGATACCTTTCATCTGTCCAGAACAGCCATCAGTGTCTGGAAAATCCTGGCATTTGTTTATGTCCCTGTGGCTAATTTTGTCTTACATGAAAAGTGGATAGCAAGGATGTAGATAAAACAATGAAAAAACAAAGAAACCTCTTTCCTAGCGGTTGTGAGGTGGGTGTAACAGAATTGCCAGCCCCTGAGTTGGAAATCCTGTGTCAAACCTCAAAAGTAGCACTTAGAGTTGAAAGGACAAGACTTTTAGAGGTAATAATTCTTGGAGCTTATCTCTTTCCTTCCTGGGTTTCTTAGCCCTTTGCATTCATGGTTTCAAACTTTTGACTGCAGACCTAGGAGATTTAAACTAAAAAAAAAATCAAAGCTGAATCAATGTTGTTTCAACATGACTCCAGCAGAGGGTTCTTTAAATCAATCATAAAGATTACCAGGCTGGCAATAAAATCCCAGGACCTAGCGACATCCATTCCATGTTTCAAAACTTATCTTCCTTTCTCTTTGAGACAGTTAACAAATAAAGATCTTTTGCAAAAGGCATAAGAGACACTCCAGTGAAGCAATTTCTTCTCTTGGCATTGTTAAGAGCAGGACCCAGGTTATTATTAATTACTTTTGCATTATTTATGCAGATCCATGAATGTGCAATGTCCTTTACAGATAAATCACTCTGCCTTGAAACGTTTCCAGTCTGCGAGCCAAATCCTGCAATGTAAATCTGTAACAGCAGGAGGCAATTCGGTGCAGCGGAACAGGTAAGTGTTAATCCTTGATGCTGCAGGACTGGTGCGTTATCAACATTATTATTTCATTTGTGTTGCAATTGCACCAGACTCAACTGATGCCGTTGTTTCACAACCTCTTTAATCTGGCATCAGTTGAAAGCAGCAGCCTCTATCCTCTTCCTCATTCCTGCTCCTTCTCTTGCCTCTTTTCTTGTGGTTTAGGCAGCCACATGGCAAACCAAATCAGGGAAATGATCCGGGTTAGGGCTCATCTGGCAAAAATAAGGAAAGGTTTAATTTTGACCAGTCCTAACTCAGATCCCCCAGTGCAGGGTTTGCAGCTCTTCCTGCCCTGCCTGTTTTCCTGTGATGCTCTGCTGAGCGAGCTGGCTGGTTACACGTGGAGAGGCACTCACGCGGCCAAGGGTCCCGGTGCAGAAGGTACCGTCAGAACTCCCCATGGCCTGGGGGGGTCGAGAAGGGGCCACTGGTGCCTTTCACCCTCTGGGAGCTCCCAGCTTTACCCGTTCAGCGTGCTGGTCATCCCTGCAGGACCCCCTTCAGCTCAAGGCAAAAATGCCCGGACTCATCCCTTTGACAGCCCCACTCGTTTTTATGGGGCGTTTGTCAGCTCTCCGGTGCAGGCTATGCCTCACAAGCTGGAGCCGTGGCTCCCTGGCAGGAAGGACAAAGCATCCCCAGCAGCTCAGGGACATTCTGGAGGTGCGACCCCAGCCCCAGATAACCCTGTGCAGCCCCGGGATGCCCGGACCACAGTCACACACTGCTGTCAGGGCTGCTTCGCTTTCTCATGCTACAGCCCGGCTTGGAGCAGGAGGCCCTGCCTCGGGCACTGCGGTCCTTTTAAAGCTGCTTTGTGGGTTTCTTTTCTTTTCTCTCTTTCTTTTTTTTTTTTTTTCCCCCTCAGGTTCCCAGGGCTGGGGATTCAGCTTCTGGCTTCATCCAGAAATCCCTGAGGGTTTCAGATCCCCACGAGGCCTCTCAATGTCTTGATCTGCTTGAATAGGCATTTTTAACGCGGCCCTGGCTGTCATCAGGGCCTGTTACAGTCACTCAACTGCAGCAACATTGTTCTCAAGGCAGCGGCGCCCGGGACACCTCCCTTATTACCATACCACACGGGGGATTTTGCCGCTGGGTTTCTCTGCCGAGCATCACACCGGCTCTGGGGCCGGAGGCCGCCAATTAGCCCTCCTCGCCCATGCCCCAGCCTCCATCCCTTCGTGGCTCTCTCAGCATCTCTGGCCCGCGGGGCTGCTGGCGCCTGTCCATCTCCAGTGGTCCTGTCGGAGGTGAAGGTGACCCCCTTTTCCTGTGCCAGGCTCCCTGGCAACGCGGCCTTTCTTTTCCAGCGGCCTCCTCCACCCCCTGACGGGGAGAGGGGCTGTGAAAGCCCCGCTGCACTTTTGAACTTGCTGCCGGCGCGCTCAGTGGCTGCGCAGGGCAGCGCCGACGGAGGGGCTGAGCCCAGCGGGGACCCGGTGCAATTGCCCAGAAGTTATTAATAGGCTGTAGAAGAATGTGATGGGCTGGGGAAGGGGTGAGGCGGGGGGAGAGCAAGAGGGAGCGAAATGGGGAGGGTCAGCGAAAGGGAGATGGGGTGATGAGGGGAGAGGCAAGAGTGATGGCATGCAGGAGAGACAAAGAGGCGAACAGAGGAGGAGATAGGCACTGGTACGGGGAGACAAGGGCATACAAAGGCTGGAGCTCTGAGTCCCCCTTGTGCTGCACCTTGTGCAGGTGTCTCATCAGTGGCCGTGCTGGCAGAGAGGTGTCTGACCCCAGTGCCGGGGGATGGAGAGGGCAGGGAGACCAGGCCTGGGGGTTCAGTCCTTGGGCAAGGTATCCCTTTCCCAAGATGAAATATTGCTCGGGGTTCATGAGCCAAATTTGCCATCTAGTGGCTCTGGGGACCATTGCAGAGGGACCCATGAGGCAGAAGCAGCCACGGGAAGACCACGGCACAGGCACTGCGTGGCACGCTGCGCAGCACCTTAACCTGCACAGAGGTTAAACCCAGAGTGCTTCTGCTTTTGCTTTACTCACAGAGTCCCAAAAAGCCTGTGATCCCTGGAGTGACATTACCTTTTTCTGGCTGCATTGCAGGGAATCAGCCTCAGTCACTCTGCCAACCTCTTGGTGCTCTCCAGAGACAGTCCCCGCTGGCTGTGCAAGGACCCAGACCCACAACATGGTGCAACTCATCGCTGTAATGCAGCAAGGCTCAGAGAACAAGAGTGTGTCCCGTGGCTGCGAGAGCAACGTCTTTGCTGTTACACTGTGCGGAGAACCTGGAAAGCATCACTTTGTACCCGTGGCACAGCAACGTTCTTTCTCTGAGGCTTTACATCTTCTCTTTGTTCTTGCAAAGGTACCGACAGGTTTATCTAATGTACTGGCTCCTTACCTCACTCTCTGCCACCGGCCAGTCCTTTCAGCAAGCAGAGGAGTCTCCAAGTTACACGTGGCCATTGGAGACTGTCAGAGCTGGGGAGGAACAAGGGCCACTGGGGGTTGAAGAAGGGGTAGCGCCTGGAGTAGAGCACCCCAGGACCTGGGCCAGCAGAGCCTCTTTTGGGCTGTCACTCAGGAGGATTTCTCTTTAGAAACAGCTCTCCCTAGGTCAGAGAGAGCTTTGGCCACCCTGTCTGTGGGAGCGACTGGCAGGTAACAGGGGATGTGGTGCAGTCAGGGGAAAGAAAGGGGCTCAGTGCAAGTCAGTGTCCATAGCTTTAATGCACAGCTCTCCTGAGCAAGACCACATACATCAATAAATAAAATTAATAATAATAGTTAGAGCAGCCCCAACAAACCCAGCTGTCACCAGTTTGGCTTCTGTGTTCTCCGCTATGCCCATGTCAGCAAGGGGTGCCACCGCTTGACTAATGCAGAAGACACAGAAGAAGCACTGTCTCCCTCCCCTTCTCAGTGAGGATCTGCTGGAGGAGGAGATCTTCGGTTCCCCGGACGCCAGTCTGGGCAGAGTCATCCAAGGCACCTGTGGGCTCCCACCCTGCTTCATGCCCGGCATCACGAGGCCTCAGCTGCCCCCTGCCCCATCCGCTAGCCACATTGCCCTTGTCCGAGGAACAGGTGCACAGCCGAGGTGTTCCCCATGCAGATGCACACGCGTGCATCACGCACCCCGTGCCCGAGGGATGCCTGAGGGCCACCGGCTCTAGCACTGCTTGTGGGGTTCCTCCAGGGCAATGTAAGGCACCACGACAGGCCAAGACTCGCTGGGCCAATATCCTAGCTTTGGCTTGAACGATGGCATCTCGTAGCTGACATCAAAGTAGATGACCAGTGGGCAGCAGTATAGGAGGGACATGGCTATCAGCACATGCCTGGCAAGGAAACAAAAAAAACATGTGTTGGACAGGGGTAACTCCATCTGTTCTTCCTGCACCTTGTAGCAGCGTGTGGCTGGCATTGCCACCAAGGGGTACAGCGACGGCAGGCAAAGGTCCCAATCCCGTGATGCACGAGGGCTGTGGGGAGTGCGGGTCCTGCAGGGTTTGTGTCTATGGGGAAATCCTAGAAGAGCTCTGTGAGCTGGGGCTGGGACAATTCCTTGCGCAGAGGGGATGGGGTGATACACGGGACTTAAGCCCCAAATGAAACTACCTATTCCACCTCGCCTGGCCTAGCCTAGCAGCGCTGGGTATCTGTCCCAGTCATCCCAGTGATTTGTGAGGATGAATCTGAGAATGTGCACTATGTGCAGCGCTTACAGCCACACTTGGCCAGGCACTGAAATATCTTGCCCAAGCAAATCACTGCCTTTCGGTTTGGCTATTAAAATAACTCAAAGAACATTGCACTTCATGCAGCTTCCTGGGAGCAGATGCAGCCCTTTGAAAGCAAGCTGCTTACCTGGAGGGACTTGTAGAACAATTTCACTTGCAAAAACACCATTTGGCTGGTGTGGAGGAGGTAAGGGATATTAAGCAGTGATTAGGACCAAATCCTTGGGCTGGGGCCAGGTTGAGAAGCAGGATCAATAGCGACAGAGGAAAGGGGAAGAGGGTTGGGCAGAGATGTGGCCGCTCCCTGGTCGAGTATCACATCCCTGCTGCCATCTGTCCTTAGCTGTGGCTCTTCAGCCCCTGAAATGTTTGGGCTGGGGTTCCTGCCTCTACGCTGGAGCCCTTACCAGAAGCTGTGGAAGTAGGGGAAGTTGATCGCTTGCCAGAGCCCACAGAGCCACCTGTCGCTTATCCAGCTGCTGATGGCCAGTGCCCACCACACGACCATGGCGGCGGCCGCCCGGTGAACCCTTTTGTCATTGCACCTGGAAGACACAGCGAGGGAGAGGGAGCGGAGTATCATGTTGGAAGGAAAGAGAGTTTTAAAGAAGTCTGGTTCCTGTCTGCAAGTGCTAATGCAACAGAGCAAAACCCAGCAAGTTTCTTCTGGAGAGTATTCATCAGACCACAAGAACTGGAGAAGTGTGGCTCTGCAGAGGGGGTTTCTGACTGCATCTGATGATGCTAGGAGATGCCAGGGCACTCCTGTCTTGCTCCCCAGATCCTGAGGGGTTCTCCCAAATGCCCCACAAAGGGGAAAGCTGCAGAGATGGCAGCTGGGGAGGAGAAGGTGCACTTGTCCCATGGATTGTCCCCATTCTGTTTGGCACCTGGGCCAGATGGCCCACTGCCCACAGTCCTGCCTGTGCCTCTTCCTGGGTCCCTCCCAGGCTGCCCCAATTCTTTGCAGAGCTGATAGTCCCACATGTGGCTGATGAAGTCTTAGGCTCCATTTACTGTTGTGCACAGAGTCACTGCCACGTGTGAGCCTGCCAGGAGCGTGCAATGGACCTGCAAATAACCCCTCTCAGCCCCCTCCTTACTTTTTCAGCTCACGCCATGTCAGGTACAGCAGGTGGAAGGCGATGCAGTTGAGCGCGTAGGCATTGAATGCTGGTTTGATGAAGGACATCAAGGTACTGATCACGGTGGTGACACCACTCAACAAGACGAAATGCTTCCTAAAGAGAGTTGGGAGTGAGTGTCAGTGCCCCCAAGGTTCACAGTATGGAAGGATAAGGTCCTGCTCATTGCCTTCTCCAGCACCTCCAATCTGTTTGCGCATGGCTGACCTCAGCTTCTGTCCCCCAGTTAGTCCATGACAGAGCAGGGAACACAGCCCCGAAGGTAACTTGTGCATTTTCATGGTGATGCCAGAGACAAGCGTTGAGAGGCAAAGGCATTGAGAGCTTTGCACAGGGAAGGGCTGCAAAGCAGGAGTCCCAGCAGTGGCAGGCAGCAGCTTGAGCCGTGCAAACATGCAGATTTGGGCTGACTGAACAACAATAGGGCTCAGAGGGGCCTTTCACATGCAAATCCCTTCCCAAGTCCCTTCCCCTCTCCCCCAACCATGTCTCCACAGTGAACTCCTGGTGACCTCCTCTTTGGCATGGGAAGAGCAGACTTGGAGCAGGCCTTTGCAAGGCTTCTAACTGGGCTGGCTCAGAGGGCTCCAGCAAGCCTGCCAGGATGGGACCATCCTTTGAGCAAAGCCCTGCTGGGTTCCTCTTTCTGCTGCTCCATGTTCACCCAGTATCCCCATCCTTTCTGCTGAGCTCCTCTAGCCCAGCCAGCCCTCCTGCAAACAACCTTTGAAATGTGGGGTGTTAACTTGGACCAGCTTGTCCTATGGGAAACCCCATCAGCCTTCAGGGAAAGCTCTCTGTGGATGGCTGGGGATGTTATGACTTTGATGGCATGGGTAATTGAATGTCAGTGCTCAGGAACATTTAATTTCCTAATGAATTTTGAAATTCTCCATGCCAAGTTTCCTCTGCAGCTTCGCAAAGACAAGCAGCTCCAGTCGACAGGAGCCCAGCACAGCGCTTCCCCGTGGGAGGGTTTCTTACTCTTCCTCTGTCAGCACATCCACCACTGAGTGATGGAGGGTCTGGTCCCAAAGCAAACTGCAGTAACCTCAATGCTGACCCCTTGCAGGGGAGCTGGCTGTGGGCTGGGGGGTGGATCTGTGGGTCACACGCATCAATGTCAATGTCCCAGCCCTCCTTTCAGAGCCTGCAACCCTATGTCCCTGTGAGTCATACCTGCTCTTGATGCACCTGGGGTAGTAAACCCTTGGGTACCAAAAGGAATATGCCACGGCCAGCGTCCAGAGGATGGAGAGCTCATCTAAGAGTTGTCCCACGTAGCTCAGGGTCATGTGAAAGTACATGGAGAAGATACCTGCAAGGAGCAAGGACAGTTTGCATCAGCAAAGCTCCAGCCTCACACAAGCCTGTCTGGCCTCAAGTTCTTGGGGGCCATTCCTAAAGACACACCGTTCCTGAAGGGGAGGGCATGGACTTTGGCTTTGCTGTCCACACAGCACCCCGGGGATTTACTGGGCTGGAAGTTGTGCACCCACAGCCAGCAGGAACCATGAGCTGGAGGGCTTCAAACAGACGTGGCTGTTCGTTTTTCCACCCCAGCTTGCCCCTGTGCTTTGGCCACTAAGAACCAGCCTCCAAAGTCAAGGGTATCATGAATGAACAGTCGAGTACTCTGGCGACCTGTCTGGTCTTCTCACAACCTTGGCACCCACCTACGCAGAAGAGCAGGCCAGAGAAGAAATACAAGGGCAAGGCACGCTGCTGACAGTACTGCCGATTCAGGTAGAGCAGGGCAGGAGAAAGGACAAAGAAGCTTATATTGCTGATCTGAAAAACAAGAGGCACATTCAGCTTATTGCATGATCTTGGGCAAGTCTCATCCCACCATGTACTTTAGTATCTCCATGTGCAAAGAGGATACTGATCTCTAGTGGAAAGCACTGAGTGGAGGCAGGTATTACTCTTGGCACAGGGAGAGGGCAGAGGCGTTTCTTGAGAAGCGAGGCTGGAACTGGAAGGACAGCTATTGCTGTGACAGCAGTGGCTGCAGACATCTGTGCTCTCCCTGCAGGCACCTCTGGGGCCAGCAAGTCCACGATAAGATGGTGTGCCCCTTCTGGGTGATGGTTTAGCTCCAGCTGCCCAGTGGCTTCAAGCAAGCTGCCAAAGCTCTTCTCTTTGTCAACCCGGGCCTGCCAAAAACTCCCTGGATGGCTTCTGCCCCTTTCGACCAGCAAGCAGCCCCCGGCGAGGGGCTGGGTGGGTGTGAGGAGCTAGGCCACCACAGCAAACCACAGTCAGGAAAACCATCCTCAACTGGGAGTGGGTGCGGTGGAGAGCAGCAGGACAAGCAGGATGTTGGTAGGTGGGAACAGAACTGAGGTGACATCCTGTACTGTCATGTGCAAAGCCACCTGGCCTCGGGGGGAGAGGTATTCTGGACACTAGTAATTATACGAAGTCATAAACCTCCTTTAAACATACCTAGGAAATGAATGCAGTGAAATTATTCTGCCCTGATTTCCAACTCTGCAAAATTGCTTCATCGACAGACTTTAATTTGTCTGGGGAGCAGGGGATGGTACTGAGGCTCAGTTGCTGCTGCCTGGGCTGGTTGAAGGTGCCAGTGCTTCAGGGAACAGCAGATGCTGATGGGCAAAATGTGGGAGCTGGGGAGGAGCAACGAGTGCCCAAAGCCCGGACCTGTCTGCTGGATCAGGCCTGCTTCACCCTGCAGCTACGGGGGAATGAAGTTTGAAATAATCCTTACCCTCTATGGGTTCTTACCCTGGCTTTTCCACCTGATTTTTCAAACTCAGTAAAGGGATATCAGGGGGAAGCACACAGCCTCCCCAGGGAAAATCTTTCTTGCTCATGAAAGGTTGGGACCGCGGTGCCACATTTTACCTGCCAGACAGCTCTTGGGGCTTTGGAAGAGCAGGGCAGAGCCATCTGCTAAAATGCCATTTGGCAAGGCACCAGGGTGACTTTTATCTCAGCCTGACAATCCTTTTCCTTTCATCTTCCAGCTAGATGCTGACCCAGACCCCAAGCCCAGAATCTGACCTCCACAGCTGGAGTCTCACCCCTCAGCAGCCCTTACATGCACCAGGTAAACTGCAAAATCAACGCTTGGCTTGTGATGTCCAATGGGATCTAAGATTATGGTAACAGGGCTACAAATCACAGGGATGTTGTCATATATATGAAACACACCCTCTCATATTCCAGAGGGAAACACAATTCACGCTTAATGTAAGGTCTCTATTTCCTTTAACACCTGGAGATCAATCTCGAATTTCACTAAGGCTTTCATGAAACAAGTTGATGGTCCCATTAACAGCAATTCTCAGGCCACGTGTATTGGTTTTCTCTAGGTGCTTAGAGCCGTATCCAGGCCTGTTCCCATTCCAGCTATGAAAAGAGAAGTGCTGGTCCCACTTGCACATTTGAGGTCAAACTGTTTGGAAATGATCGAGAAACTAAACCGTGAGTTAAAGTAACAACTGTGTTGCAAACATTTTTTTTTCTCTGAAATGGTTAAAGAGGCTTTTGGAAGACAAGCAGGGATAGCAAGAAGAGAGAAAATGCTTGCAGAAAAGGCAGCAGTATGCAAGTCCCAGCATGCACATTAAAGTGAAGAAATGCGGGACTTTGAGATTGCGTATAGAGAGGTCTGAATCCCTGCTGCAGTGGGCATTGCAACAGTGCCATTAATTATGTGATAGCATTGTTATCACTTCATTAATTCAGTATGAGATGTGCAAGATCAGATATCAGAGGGGAGGGATAATCAGGGGAACTGTGCCAATAGGGTCAAAAAGATAGAGCAGCCAAACTCAGAGCTTAGGGGAGAGCCGTTACAAAACTTCATCCGTGGGGGACACACTCGTCAGATCCAAGCCCTGATTTGTAAGTGCTGTCTTATATCTTCCCTTTAGGATGTGGCAAGCTCTATCTCAAATGTGGTTAGGAGGGTTTTGCTCCCAAGTACTCTCATTAGAAAGTTTTTCCAGAGTCTCTGCTCATGCTGAGTCCCACCAGCATGGCTTCTCCTTATACCTAGCTGGGTTGTACTGGCCAGGAGGCACCAGCTCCCTCTGCCCAGGGTGCTAGGGAAATAAAAGAGTGGTGATGGAGCCGAGGTGTGATTTGACCTGTGAGAGTCACTCAGCCCTGTGGTTTTCCACTGTGTGAGCTCACAGCGATGTCCCACTTCCTAACAAGTGTGAGTTATTGCTCCAGATGCCTAAGCCAAGCCTGCCTATACTGGCATTTGCTTCTTTCACTAGAAGAAAAGCAAGACTGGTATCAGCAACATGGCTCTAATCCTGGTGCATTAGCAGGATCATGGGAAAGGCCACAGGGCTTGTGCAACTCGGCACTTTGCAACCTAAGATGGAGAGCGAGACCTGTAGAGAACCTCCATCCACGACAGGGTGAGAACAAGCCTCCGATATGGATTGGGACAGGAGATGCTGGTTTGCAGAGCTCTGCCTGGCTCTGTAAGTACGGCAACAGTGCAATAGCAGCCTAGGCATGTGCCAGTCCTTACCCAAGACAGGCATTTTCTGCAGTGAAAGGAGATTTCTGCAAGACTCATTGGAGTGCATTCATTCACTTAAAGGCCAGCGAACCAGCTTTAGCTGACAGAAGAGCCCACAGGGCCAAAGACAGAAGTGAATACCTCAGAGGCTCTCCAGACCTGTATAGCAAGTTCCTAATAGCCAGACCTGTGTAGCAGAAGATGAGGCTGCGTGTCCTGACATCGCAATGTCACGCCAGTGCTTTGGGGCAGGAAACAGCTGTTTGTCTAGTGTTTGCAGAGTGCCGGGCAAGGAGCTGCCGTACCCCTGCACAGGACTTTCTGGGCAAGCGAGAAAGCGATGCGTCTGCGATGCCATGGGGTTACTGAGCCTGTGTGGAGGGCCAGGGCACATGCCACGGCTCTGACACACTCTGAAAGTGAGTGTGTCAGATGCTTCTCTGGGCATATCTAGGTAATTTGCATCTGCGGTTGAGCTTATCTCCACTGATCAATGAAGTGTCCAGGAGCTCTGGGTACACAGCAGTGTCAGAGCTTCTGCTGCTTTGCCAGGGAGACTGCTGAGGATTTGGGTGTCATTACCAGCATCCTGGATCAGGATGGGTAGAAAGACAATTCCCTGACTGATGACCCTCATGTAGCACAACACTGTTCTCTTACGAACAGCCAGAAGACAATACATTTCTGGGTCACCGAGTCACTATAAATAGTTAGCGCTTTGTTGCTGAACTGCATCCAATCACGAGCCACCATGTATTATTAGGTACTTAAAGATACTGTTTACATTCTTTGCTCATACCCTTGGTGCTTATTTCTAATAAAAAGCATCCAACCCAAGCAGACCTGAGAGAGTGTGCGGCTGGCACAGAGCAATTCTCAGCAACCCATTTCTGCTGCTGGCACAAAACTACCCTGCTGGAGCCCCGGGCAGTGTTGGGAAGAAGACGTTGAAAAGGATGCTCCATTAGGAAGCCCTGCTGATTTAGTAGTGCAGGGGCCTTGGGTAGGAGCTGGCTGGATTCCCAGCTAGTCTAAAACTGGCAAACTGACGCTGAAGTCAATATTGATATAATTATCTCAGGGCAGGCCAGTGAGATAAGGCCCCTAAAGGCTTCCTCCACAAGGAGGAAGCAATCTGAATAAGGGGAACAAATGAATGGAGGAGAGAAGAGAAGGAGATCCAGGCTGTTAGAATCACATCTGAGATAGTGCCCTGAGCCCCAGCTGGATCTGCAACATGCTGCCAGCCAGCAGGGATAGCTAGGGATCTCAATCTGGTCTGATTTCTGTAGTCCCCCCTTTAGGGCACATCACAAGGAGCCTGATCCTGTGAGAGAGCTCAGAGCATGAAGAGGGCTCCCCTGGTGCTGCTGCAAAAGGGGTGAGAGCCAGGCAATGCCAGCCAGCGTGTGCAGACTGATGAAGGGGTGATGCCCATGTAAGTGATGCTCCTGCCCGCTTTTGGTTACAAGGTCTGGCCCTGAGCATGGTGCGGTCTTTGGGGCTGTTGTCAGATGCTCAGACAGCAGCAGTTTTTAGGAGGGTTTGCTCTTTTGTCTCCCCTTGTTTGGACAGGAGATCACCTGCCAGCCCTGATGCAGGCGGCTGTCAAGGCAGGTTTAGATCTCTGCTGCTTTCTCTGAACGGGAATCACGTCTTAAGACAGAAACTGCAGAAGTGGTACCCTCCGCCTGCACATGCACTCTGCTGAGCTCCATGGACTAGTAAAAGTGAGCCTGGCAAGAAGGAGATCAGTGCAGGGACCAAAAAAAGCTCTTTCTCTGCTGGGAAAGAGGTGCCCTGTGTTCACATATAGAGAGGAACAAGGACTAGTTTAATCACTGGAAAAAATCCTGCAGGGGTTGCTTTGCCCACATCTCTGTTCCTTGATATCGCACTAGTTTGCATCTGTGCAGAAACATGCGTTGGAGAAGTTTTGCTCCCCTGAAGGAAAGCTGTGTCTCAGTCCTACCTAGTGCAAATTCATCCAGACAAGCCCGGTGCCTCGAAGGTGGTATGGTATGGAAACATGGGACATGGCTGTGGCTAGTAGGATCCTCAGTCCAGAACTAGGCACCTGGGTAAGATTTTCGGGAATAGCTACATAATTTAGAAACCTGTGCCAAAAGCGACCAAGGCAGCTAAGAGTTAATGTTTTATGGGAAGTAGAGGGCTTTGGGTCCTAAGACAGTTATGCATCTGGCCACACCAACTGCAGTATGCCGCAGAGAAGTTAGACACCTAAGTGCTTTTGGAGAGCTCCTGAGATACTTCTTGGTGTGTTAAGGATCCTGAGCCACTTTGACAGTCTGGATGTAAATAAGGATCCTTGAGAAAATGGGGTCTCAGCTCCAAAGACACATTTGAAAAATGCTGCCTATGTACTAAACTATGAGGCTAGGCAAATTTATCTCCCAGAATGAATTTTGATTAAAAACATAACTTTCAGACTTCCTGCTCTTTGTGGAAATCAGCCCCTCTCCAGTGTTGCCAGTGACACTCCAAAACACAGAGGCATTTGGCATCTCCAGCTACATTTGAAATGCTGATGCGAGTATAAGTGATTTCTGTACCTCCTTGCTAGTTATGCCTTGCTCTGCAGCTCTGAGCCCATCTGACAGGGATGCAGTGCCAGTAAACAGGCAATAGCACAACACATTCAGTTGGATGCCAGAGGGAAGCAGGATTCGGTCTGGACTGGCAGATCTTTATTTGTTAATAGTCTCAAAGAGAAGTGACTATTTACAGCCCAAGAGTCTCTCCTCTGAGACCCTGGCTGGGCAATTAGAGCTTGGGAGCTGCGGGACTTGGGTGAGGGAATTATCGTTATTATAGGCAATTTATTAAAAGCAGGAAATGCTTTAAAAAAAGAGGAAGAGACATTTCCATGAGAACAAGAACTTCTAGTGTTAGACAGTAATTGCTAAAAGTTGTAAACAAGGCCTTTGGAAGGTTGTAAATCCACATGCCTCACACCCCTGCTAGCCTGTAATTGCACTGAGGTAGAAGGACACACTTGCAGAGACGGGTTATCTACCGAGCCCTCTGCAGACAGATACGGGTGCTTCTAGCCATGCTTAAGCCAGGAGGCTGGATTCAAGGGAATGGCGCTGGATGGAGTCTGAATTATAAATGATCATAGGAGGTGAAACCGGCTTATGCATCAGCTTTCCTCTGTCTTGAGTTCCGGATTCCCAACCCGCCTGACACGGTTCATGCAAGTGCTGTCTCTTATTTTGCCACTCCTGTACATTTAGCTGGAATATATGAGCCCTGTGTGGGACTTAGCCCAGTTGGCAGGAGAGCTGCAGGACTGGTATAACAGGATCTCACAAGTCTGGGCTAAGGAGCACTGCCAGAGTTTTCTCACTGGGAACTCAGCCCCACACGTGCCAGAAGTACCCCTGACCCCAGCTCATTTTGTGAGCAACCGGCTGTTGTAAGCAATAAAAGTCCCATGATTTACCTGAAGCTCAGAAAATGTTCCCCATACCAGCACCCTCCAACACCAGGAAGTTCAAAGGAGTGAGCAGGAGGAGAGAAAACAAGGTTGTCCCATCTCGTCTCCTAAAAGCAGCTCCTGGATGCCCGGAGCCGGCTGCCTTCACGCCCCAGCCTGCCCTTCGGATGCGCCCGCACTCACGGTGTTGTAGTACTCCGCAATGACCGTCGAGCGCTCAAAGTTGCCTTCGCACCAGTCGACTTCGGCGCTTTGGTAGGAAAATATGCTCGGCATTGTTGGGCCACCTTTGCAAAAGGGAGAGGAGCAGGTTAGTTTTGCATCCGGGGAAGGAGTGTGCTGCACACCCAAAGGGAAAGGGGAGAAGCACACTCTGCCTGCCTGCCCCTTGCACACACACGTGCTTGCGTTGCACCAGCCTACTCAAGCACAGCATCCTTACCCTCCTATGGAAGACTTATCCTCTTCCCAGCACGCATCATATTGCAGAATACTTCCTCCTCTCTCCCCATGATGCAGGAGTGACAAATCACCCTGGGAAATGTTCTTGAACTCTGAGCCTGGGGAATGGTCACCACAGCCCCATCCACGGCATTAACATCTCTCATCAGGGGTCGTCGTTGACACACGATGCTTCCCCATTTCAGCCCTGTCCTTGTCACCCTGTCTTCTCCCTTCTCTTCACTTTATGACTCAGATGTTTCTGCCAAGAGGACTTCCTTGTACTTTGTGGGCTGTGAGCTACCTTTTGGGAGTGGACAACTCCACAGGGTTTATTGCTCATTGGCTCTGTTCTCCTTAGTTGTTTCTCAGCATCTTCCTGAGGGTTGGAGCTCACCTTATGCAAGCTCAGCCCTGGAGCATCAGAACAGGCCCTGGGTATTACCGGAGTCCCGGGGGTGCAGAGCAAAGGCATTGGGAGGTGTCTTTTCAGTGGCAGTGATTTCGCTTTGAATGCACTCCCACGCAAGCCCCAGTTTCCCAGTGAAAGGCATCAGAGCTTCACACCTTGAATGGGCTCTCTACTGCCAGGTCCCCCAGCCTGGCCTCTGGCAGTGGCAGAAGCTGCAGTTACAAGTGAGATTCTAAAAATAATCTAACCTTTTGCCTGTTTTCCTTCCCCATGCTAAAGATTTTCCTATCTTTAGTATAAGCATCATTTCTCAACCCTCTTTTATTCATCTGAAAAAGTAAAAGTTCTGACCAAGTTTCCTATTTGGCATATTTTGTTTCAGATCCTTGAGACTTTGACGCTATTTTAGAAGCTGATAGATGGCTGCCAACCTTAGAGATGTTTGGAAGCACCATCCAAACCCTAGCAGCTGGGTATTTGGTACACAAGAGCCACAGAACTTCCCTGGAGCGAAGCAGTTAAGTCCCGGGATGCAGTGTCAAACTAAGCCGCCCGGCTGTGCTTCTCTAGCTCTGCAGAATGAGCAGGTACCGGGGTGACACCAAGCACTTCAGTAACATCTCCGAGCTCCCAAGGCACTGGTAGTAAGGGGTGGAAAACAGAGCTTTCTTTTCTTTGAAAATCCTTTCAGCTGTCTAACGCAAGGAAGGCAAGTTTATCTTAAAACCACTCATCAGTTGATCACGTTCTTGCGGAGAAACGATCAAGTCCCTGTTTACACTGGTGTTGGCTGAGCAACCACCGAGTTCAGCAGTTACTGTAGGTGTGCAGTGGTGTGAAGCTACCACAGCTTCCTCTGCTTCTCTTCCCAAGATGTTCAAAGGGAGAAACCACAGGAGTGTAACACTAATACAAACAAGCTCTTCTCTAACCTCCTGCTCCAACCAGATAAACTGACTTGTGAATAAACCTCCACCGTTCTTTTACAATTGCAAGTTAACGATGCCCTCCCTTTAATCCAGGCTGGCTGGTTCCCCAGAGCAGGTGAGATCACAGCTACAGAAGAAAATTATAATAGATGGCAGGCAGATTGATTTGAGATCTGACTCCTCATGATCTTGGGTTTCCATGTGCTCATTCACAACACAGTGACTCTCTCCTGAGCCCCGGTGCTCTGCATTATGCTTTTACAGCAATGCAAGTGATTGCGTAGGGTAAAAAAAGAATCATACCCAAGATGGTAAATCCCATCTCTTAGCTGAACAGACCTCAGTTGAGAGATGGTGAAGGGATGGAGGAGACATGAGGCAGAAGAAGAAGAAGGGAACAGGAAAATCAAAGCAGCGACCAGAGTGCCCAGCGGCTGCTGGCTTGCTGCTTGCCTCTCATCCCTGGCTTACCTGTGTTCCCTTGAGACAGACCAGCACTGCTTCCACGCGGTGAGGCAAAGCGTCGGGAGCTCCAAGGTTTCTAGCAAAGCTGGAGCAGTAACCTGCCCTGCCGCTCTAGCTCTGAAGGAGTGCCCACGGTGTGAGCTCACCGGGAGCAGCCGCCAGGAAATACCCCTGCTCCGTCTCTAGGGAAAGCCTTGGGATGAGACAAGAGCCATGCGCACCCTCGAGGCAAACCTTCCAGTCCCCCAAAGGAAACATATTGGCTGGAGGGTTTATATCTGTGCACCCAAATGGGCAGGGGCAGAGAGGGAGGGCAGAGAAGCGTGAGCTGGAAAGGTTGGAAGAGCGGGTAGAAATGCAGCCTGAAATCAGCAGCGTGCCCCTAGGCAGGTTACCTGCGCACGCGCACACACCCCAATCCTAACCCTGTTTTTCCCAGGGGAGGGACTGGTCCATACCGCCTCCCTTGCAGAGCTGGTTAAAACCCAATAAAACAGTTTTCACCAAAAAGCATGCGGCAAGCTGATGCTGCCTCATTTTCAGGGGTTAAATTCAAGCCACTTTTCAACTTTTCCCCAACTACTGTTTTATTATCAAAAATAATTTTATTATCAAATCACACTTCTTCTAACTAGTTTACTTTGTTATTTAGTTAAAGAATTGGCTGAATAGGACACTTTAGGGTGACTGCTTTGCAAACATTTTCCTCCTGAATCCCATTCATGATGCAAAGAAAATGGGCAGCAATTAAACTTTTCCCCAAATTCAACATTTTTCCTCCATGTAGGGTTCTGGAAAGAAGAAATACATTGCTTTCTTAAACATAAAAGCTTATTATTTGGCCAGTTCTT
Organism: Pelecanoides urinatrix; assembly: GCA_013400755.1. NCBI lineage: Eukaryota > Metazoa > Chordata > Aves > Procellariiformes > Procellariidae > Pelecanoides > Pelecanoides urinatrix. The sequence goes on from VZTQ01002165.1 coordinate 25,658, forward strand.
CCTGTTGGAGCCGGGGAGACACCACCTTCAGCATCACAGGGCTGGGTCAGACCAAGATCCAAGGTGTCCCTGTCCATGTGCTCCCTGAAGAATAGGGATCAAACAGCAGTCTTTGCTGTGACACTTCAGATTTGTGCTGGGGACTGGCTTTTGGGGAAGCTTAGCCATTTATTTTGATACTTCTATAAAAAGGAGCATACCCAGGAGACCTGAGCTGTGCAACACCTCCTAAAGAGGCCAGGGCTTACAAAAGCCTCATAAATCCACATGCATTTTGAAATGAGAGGGTAATTAACCGCTGAAGCAGCTTATATTACAACATGGTGGAGCCTCCGTTACATGCAACTAAGTCAAGGCTGGGTGTCTTTCGAGGACAGACGCTGTGGCTTGAAGCAGAAGATCAGAGGCAATCCCCAGCGAGCCGCTCTCACCCCTTGGATGGCTGCACTGCGGTGTCTGTGTTGAAGAAGTCTAGGGTGAATTTGCTTCTTCTTCACTTACAACTCCTGAATGGACCGTGCGAGTAGGAGACTGAGTTTGCATGCCGAAAGAAGGTACCCAGTTCCCCAGGGGATCTCAGTGAGAAGCAAGTGGTGACTTGTCCATCCCACTGCGAAGGGAGGCAGGTGAGGTACAGTATCAGCCAGGGAAGGTGGCAGGGGTGGATTTGAAAATAAGACAGATCATTGCCCAGACACGTGATGCCTGGCCTATATGAATATCTTCAAAAAGAAAGAGTTTTCCCACCCCAAAACCTCTGGCATCCTTGACATGACCAAAGCACCTAAGCATCACTTATATATCCTGTGCCTCACAGTGAATAAGTAACTGGGGAGGATGTCACAAACCTGCATCTTCCCTGATTCATCAATAAGTAGCATTCAGGTCATAAAGAGAGAGGCTGATTTCCTGGTGAGTCCTCCTTCCCAGCTCCTCCTAATGGTTACATCCTCCTGCCTGTGATCCAAAGGGCATGGGATGCTGAGGATGCTGACATGGGGGTGGGCTGGGGAGATGGCCCAGGGGTGAAGCTTTCTGGCCCTCATGTGAGAGTACACAGAGAGACTCCCTAAATCCTCCCTGTATTTGAGACTTCTTTCTCTCAAAGCTTCGCTCAAAATCCTCACCTCCTTGCTAAGATTTGCTGCCTCCCCTCCACCTTTCTTTTAACATGTGACATCTTGGCTCGCTCAGATGTGTCTCTTCTGCACCAGGATCTGCAAGGAAACCTCATGGATGAGATTTGTTCCTCATGCTGTCCCCTTAGCTGTTCCCCTCCCGCTCCCTGGGACTGATGCCGTCTTGCAAGACCCCACATCTCAGGCAAATGTCCCAGGCTTTGTGATATGGGACATGCTTTAACCTAGAGAACCTCATCCCGGCTCCTCTGCCTTTCTGTCATCGCTTGGGCAGGCAGCAGGGTCTGAGGGTATTGCACCGAGACAGCAGAGAGCAGGCGGTGGAAGGGGCAGGGGCTTTCACAGGAGCCGAGCCTGCAGCCTCATGGCCCAACTGCAAGCGTTTTATAACTGTGTCCTCACAAGCAGTACACCGGGAGCAGTTCTGCTGCTGGTGCCACCAAAACAGGGAAGCGGGGACTCTGACGGGCAAGTTTGGGAGAATCCAGTTGCTTAACTTGAGGCTGGTCCTACCTGCCTTGTCCTATGGCACCTCAGATGGAGGCTTCCACCTGAACTGCTGATGACAAAAGTGGTTTATTTTTTTTAAAAAGCCTATTTGGAGAAGCTGTGGCTCAGAGGCTTGCGTCTTTATTTATTGCCTTGGCTGGGTGTCTGTGACTGTCGGCAGAGGGGCAGTAAGAAACAGCCGGGGCAGGGAGGGTGAGGTGGGAGTGCTGGCATCCCGCATCCCTGCTGCTGTTTGCTCAGCAAGTGTGAGTCAGAGCCCTGGGGTGGAAGGAGATGCAATGACTTAGCCCCATTCTCACAGCGAAGCAATGGGCGAGTCGGGAAGGGAACCCAGGCATTTTGGCTCATCAGTGCCCTGCTGCATTGCTCTGCCTGTGTCCAGGAAGGCCCTGAAGCAGCCTGGACAAGCTCTGTCCCGCTCTAGCTCCTTTGCTTTTGGTACGTGACTTTACCTCCAGGGCTGCAATTTCATGCTTCCAGGTATAAAAACACAGGCAGGTGACCTGGGAGCCTTGCTAATGTTGAACAGTTAGATAATCCCTGTCATTCATGGCTCCACAGGGCAGGAATTGCATCCTCTGCTTGGTTTGGAAGCTGTTTAGCAAATCATGGTCTGGAAGAAATAATAACAGCAGCAGGAGACATGCTAAAGCTGGATGTGCTTTACCCAGCCAAATGAAAGCATTCATCTCCATTGCTGCTGTATAGCCTACCGGGAGCGATGTACCCGTTCTCATTCACATCTGCAGAGCTGTAAATATCTGTGTTTCTTCAGAAGGTAGGGCAGGGGCTCCAGGCAACCAAAAAGCATCAGTAGCAACAGCAAAGACAGATTGCACCCCACGCGAGGTGTGGCTTTCAAGTCTCAAATGTCTGAAACACCTGCTCTTTACAACATCGTGGCCCTGGTACTTGTGCAAGTCAGCCTCCGGAGGAGCAGAGCACATGCCTTGTCAGGCCCCAGAGGGTTGGTCTCAGGGTCCAAGAGAAATTCCCCACCAATCCATCATCGTTGAGCAATCACCCAGGCACTCTATTATCTTTACTCCAGGCAGGATGCCATACCAGTTAACCCAATAGTCTTTACCTATCTGACCACCCCGTGCTTGTTTTGAAATATAGACAGGTTTAAAACAAATGTCTTAATTGCTGATAGTAACAGCAATAACACTGATGATTAAAGGAAGTTCTCCCAGTGCTGTCATCTGTCACATGCGCTTCTTGGTGCAGTTGTGTATACGCTGCAGAGACTTTGGTTTATGTAACTCAGGAGGAGCTGCGGGATGTGCAGGGACTAAGCTGAGAGACTTTTCTCATTCTCCCCTTCTTGTAGATGAAAATATAAGCTGTCTAAATCAGGAGATCACCTTATTCTTGGCAGTGCTGTAATAGCACAGCAAGGACTCTCCCACTTCGGTGCGGGCCACAGACACAGCGAGGGCTGCCTTGAGTCCCGGAAGGTTTCAAATTTAGCAGACACAGAGCAGGGAGGCACCTCTTGCCAAATCAAACCCCTGCATCTAGCACCTTTTCACTCTTCTTTCCTTGCAGGAATCTTGACTCTGAAGAGATGTGAAAATGGAAGGAGATAAAGAGAAAGTTCCTTTTTGCTTGGGCTGGGCCTGCAACTTTACATCACAGCTGGCAGAAGCTTGGCAGTGCTTCACACCCAGGTAGATGTGTTTATCGAACGTTGCAATCCTTTCTCAGAGTGGCGCAAAGCTTTGGCAGGAGACAGCGATGGTTTATGCAAGTTCTGCGAGAGACTTAATAGCAGAGTATGCAACAGGCCCTGGGAACCAGAGGCTTCTTCATCCAGGGCTGTCTCTGAGTACCCAAGGGGGGACCCCCTGGCCCTTCTTTACTCTCTGCTCCCCGCTGGGCAGAAAGCAGGAGCTGCTGTCTCTAAGGAAGGGAGAAGCTTCATCTCGGTTCATGGTGAAGGATGGGGTAAAGCCTGGGGAATTAGTGCCTTCGTTAAAACTCTGTAAGAGTTTAAGAAGGCAGACCACAGATTTGCCTCTGACCCTGTCAGTGGCAGTATTGGTCTCCTGGAAGGAATATAAGAAGGAAGGCAAGGAGGAAATAATTCTGCCCCATCTTCTGGTGGTCAGTGACTTAATACTTCCTTAGCTGGAGGTCCTGGACCATCGTGTTTAACCAGTCAGAACAGACCAATTCTGCATACATTTATCTCAAGCTTTTAAAGGTCATTTTTTGAGGTCATCTCCTATGGCAACAAGGCCCAGTTTAATTAGGTGCTGGGTGAAAAAGTACCTCCTTTTGCCCATCTGCTGCCTGATGGCTGCATTGGGTGCCCTCCAATTGGGTCAATTCTGGAGTGGGAAATCACGTGTAATTGTTCCCTGCTCCCATCCTTCAGGCCCCTTCGTTGCATCTCCCTGCAACCTCCCCATCCCACCCCGGTTGTTCCCAGTGCACATCCCTGTGCCTTGCCTAGTTTCCCATGTCTGTTCAAAGAAGCACATCCCATCCCAGATGCTTTGAATCCTCTGTCTGCCTACAAAAACAAAGGGAGATTAATATTTAACACAGTCTCTCTTTGTGCATTATTTTGAAAACAGAAATTTGGTGCGAGTACCTCATGGGCAGACAAGAGGGGTTGTTATAACAAGGACATGGTGACACTCAGAAGCACCACTACAAAAAGCTCTTGAAAGAGTTTGTCACCTGAAATAGCAAAGCACAGAAATGCCCCCAGCAGCCACAGAGCGGGTCCGGCAGGAGTGTGTGCAGGGGCCGTGTCCCACTCTCTTCATTCTTGATTTGGTGCCTGGGCTCTGAGACCACAAGGAAAACCCTCTCCATCCTCCTGCAACCACCGCCTGGCACAAACCTCCCTCTTATTTTCAAAAGCAGATGACATCCCCCTCATAGCAGAGAGCATCCCTTGTGATTCAAACTCAACCCCGACAGATAACAAGCAACGCTTGTGTCCTCCTGCAAGCCATTTAACAGTCTCTGTCTATGTGCCCGTGCCCAGGCAGTGGTCTGAGCGCAGCTGCCTGCACAATAAAACACGTTCACATCAAGACCATGCCACTCTCCTGCAGATCCTGTTCTTGGTGGCCTTAACGCAGAGCTGGATGCATCCCTGAGGACGGCTCCCCCTCTGTGGACACTCCGTAGGAAGCTCCTGGTGCCATTTGCCGGGTTGTACCAGCGCTGATCTGTTGGCCAGCGTGTGCCCTTCTCCCAGCGGCTGCCCCAGAGACACCGCTGGCAGTCACCAAACACGGGCAGCCGATGGCCCAAACTCTGGGGAGAAGCTGGTTGGGAACGCGCCTTCCATTGAACATCTATCTCTTCCCACGCCGGCCCTTGCCATCATAGACTTTTTTTTTAATGTATTTAAAAACTGCCAGTTTCTTGACTAAATTGTTCACTTTTTAAATTTCCAGCTTTCCCTGGGAACACAGAGGAACTGAAAACCATCTCTAAGTAATAAAACCAACTAGTCCTGAGAGTTTAAGGGTCTGCAGGCAACTCAGATGTAAATCAGAATGGCCCAAAATAATGCCAGGTTGGTGCAATTCACTTGACTTCCTGCTTGTATCAGGGCTGAATTTGGCTCCAAAATAGCTCTGGGGTATAAAATCGGCCCTGCCTGCCTCCAGCCCGATCTGGCTGCCCCATCCCATCTCCGAAGGCACGCGGGGCGTGCGGGGGGCCAACGCCGTGCCATCGTGCGGCCGCGGCCAGGGCGCATGAGGCTGGCACGTGTGCCGCCTGGCGTGGTGCGAAGGAGGGAGCCCGCAGGGCTCTCCCGTGCTCCGGTGCCGGTGCGGAGCTGTTTCCCAAGCTCAGCTGCACCCTGAGCAGCACCCACCTGTGAGGGTTTCTGCCCACACCCTTTGCAGGGAGGGCGAGCGGGTTGCACAACGGCCGGTAACGGAGGAGGCTGCTCTGGGAACCCAGCCTCCAGGCTAGGTCCTTGCCTATCTCCCCAGCACAGCCCTGCCAAGACTGGGAAAACTGGGACGGGAACTGGGGGACAGAGTCATCCCACCTGCAGTGCGCCTCTCCCTGTGGCACCTGTGGGACTATTTCCCAAAGAGCGGAGTTTCCCAAATCCTATTTTCATGTCCTGAAATCTCAGCACAGCCTGTGAGCGGAGCACAGGCCTGTCCCTCATGCCCTCATGCTCTGTCATGGCGGAGGTGATGAGGATGAACTCCAGTTCATCCAGGGATGCTCTTATTGCGATGTTACTCCTGCGAGTAACCAGAATATTAGCACAAACTTTGCAAATTAGGGGCAAGCACAGCTCTGACTGAGCAGCGGTGTGAGAATAAACTGAAATATTCTGATTTTTCCTACCTGTTCACAGAAATTCTCCAGGCAAGACAAATAGGTGGAGGGGCAGGATTTTGAAGCCTGGAAGCAGGAAGTTTTTCAGCATCGGAGCTGGGGGGCAGTGAGGTGTGTAAGCCCAGGCCAGAGAAGAGAAAGACCTCAGGTTTCACCCATCGATGCCCACACTGCACAGAATTGTCATGAGCTGGCTGAGACCTGATGCAGTTGAAGTATAATCCAGGTGGCAGGAAAATGGTGCAGGGACAGGACATGGTCTTGGTGATATTCCGAAGGAGGAGGTGAGTATTGTTTCAACCATGTATTTTTGAGATATAAAGCAAAGAGCAGTGGCATTTGAGAATCCTACACATAGACTTTGTGCCTGTTTGCTTGCATGTGTCATAAGTCCTTCTGGACTGAAGTGTCCGCCGCAGCTTGTGGGGGGACGAGGGATGTTTCATGGGGTTCCCTGGAGGAGTCCATCCCAGCAGACACAGCATTACTTAACCCTACCATCAGGGGTGCATCTTGCGACCTGAGACACCCGAAATCCATTTCCCAACAATGTCACATGCCTTTTGTAAGCTCTTTGGGAGAGGTTTTCTCTGTGGTCTCTCTGGGTGTTGGCTCCTTTACAGGGGATCCAAAATCCTGCGGTAGCGCAAAGCAGTAATAGCCGTGATGATAGTTCCTGGCGCTCTTGTTGCTTGGTCCAGCTGATGGGACACATTGCAGAGTCGGTAAAAACAGTAATTATCCACCACCCTCCTTCTTTTTTTACCAAGTATTGCAAACAGCCTGGGAGGTGCTGCGGCAGCTTGGAGGTGATAAATCGTCATGCAGAGTGAGGTGGGGACAGAGCCCACCTGGCCAAAGGCAGCCCCATCTCCCCAAATCCCACCCCAGGTACATCCCTGCTGCCTCTCTCTCTTCTCCCTGGGGCTGTAGCTGGACCCATTCCCACCCTGAGTTTCCAAGGCGCTGATTGGGATGGAAATGATGCTGAGTGCATTTGCTGGGAGAAACTGGTCCGAAGGGCACTGGCTGTCTACAGAGTGATGGTGGATAAATACCTTCCCCGCTACATGGCCCAGCTTCCCTATCGGGAAGTTTGAACAGCGATCTGCAAGGTGCCTCCAGATCTGCTTTGAGATAGGACCTGGGTGTTGTTATATGATTACGCTGGCATAAAGATGCTGGTCTGCACAGCTAATTACTGCAGGGCAAAGCTAATTACTGCAGAGGAGAGAGGATAAGCAATCCTGGGCTGAGGAACCCCTGGACTGGGATAATGAACGCCATATTCAGAGAGTCCAAAGGAACCTGCCTGCTGCCTGGGTGTTTCAAACCAGGTACAGACCGTCAAGAGGGACAAGACACGACAGGCACGTTCTGGGGAAAACGGTTGGATTTTCTTTTTCAATCACTGACTGGCTGATAAAATATTAAGGTGTAAACTACACGGCTTGCAAGGCCCTTGCCGTGCAGAAAGCTCCAGGGGGATGGGCCAATATCCCCGCCGCACCATTAGGAGAATCACCAATAAAGGAGAAACACTGCAAATATGAGAGAATCGTGAGTTTATCCTACACTGGGGAAATCCTGTGTGTAAACTGGAGTGCCAGCCCCACTCCCCTCTCTTTGCACGCTCTCAGAAAGACAGCGTTCAGGTCAGAGGCAAACCTAGGCACGTCTCTTTCTGGAAGTGCCTCCTTCTCCCTGTCGCCTTTCAGGAGCCCCCAGACAACAACTCCTGTTTCAGGCACTTCTGCTAAGTGCCTGGAGGGAGGCTGGTGGCATCCAAACCCTTTGGGCGCCTCCGTCTTGCCCAAAAATACAGAAAGCTGCCTGGCCATCATGTGTCCCATGGACAAGGGTTGCAGAGCCCAGGCAGGAGGCACCAGCACTGGCTTTACCCCAAATCAGGACCATTTTGCACGGCTGCACCTCAGGGACTCCAGCCACGCTCAGGCTCTCCTTCTGCAGCGGTGTTTGCTCCCACTTATCCCCCCCGGGTCCTCCCCAAGACCCTTCTGGGCCGGGCTCCAGCCTCCAAGGGGCTCTGGCCGGGCTGCCGGGGCACCGCTCCCCGCATGGCCGGGGGGATGCTTCCCTCTGCCGGCACCGGAGCAGCTCTGCAGCGGGGAGAGCCGGCGAGGCATGACCCGGCCGGGAAGCAGAGGGAGAGGAGATCCGCAGGGGCTCAGCACATCAGGCCCTGCAAGTTTTAGATCCCTGATTTCCACCAGCCAAACAAACAAAACCAAAAATCATGGGAATTTCTTCTAAAGGCTACCGAGGACTGTGTTAACCTGATTTGCCTCCTCCTTGGGGGGCTGTTGGGGTGACAGCTCAGCCATGCAGGGACCAGCTGTCCTTGGGGGCTGGTGCAGCTCCTGGCTCCAGCAGGAGAAGCTGTTTGCAGCTGATTTGGTGTACCCGTAGCTCTCCTGTGGCTGGATCCCAGTATATCCCAGCAGGACCAGCTGCTGGAGATCTACAGCCACTGGGAGATCTGGGGGAATCTTGTCTCTGTTTTGAGGACAGGAAAGTATGGCGTGGTGAGAAGGTCCTTGCGGCACAAACAGCAGTATCAGCCCGTTTATACAGGATTCACTCTCAGGAGGCACTGGGCTAGGAATGAAGTAGTTAAAGCAGTGCAAAATGCAAGCAGATAATATTGTGTTGTATAATGGACAGATAATACATTATTCCGAGCATCTGTGCTCCAGCTTGCATGAAAAGCTCCAGACCTGAATTTCAACCCATGTCAGCATTTACAGTCCAGCCTTCCAGTTGCTGTCACTTGCACAGTAAATTACCAGCTTCACGTTAATCTGCCCAAACATAGAAAATCTAGATCAGTTTAAATGCATCTACCAGACATCAAATACCAGACGCAGCTTTAAAATCAATTCGGTTAAATCAGAGCAGGGTTTTGTATTTTAAGACAAACATAAAGCCCAGCTCCCGAGAGAGCGCAGCCCACGAGAGGGGAGATAAAGCCACCCTGGGATGGGCGGGGAGGGGGGGGAGCATTGTTTTCTACAAAGAACAGGAAACGAGCCTCAAAGAGTACATGAAAGAGACCTTAAAACAAATGCAGATCAGCAAGGGGGGACCTCTCGGCTCATCTCCCAGCTGCTCTGCCCAGGGGCAGCCTGCAGAAGCTGCTGCTGTAGCCAGAGGAAGGGGGGAGGTGCTCGGAAGGGGGGAGATCCGGAGACCTCTCGGGTGCTGAGACCCGCTCTTCCCTCCCGGGTAGGTCCCAGGGAAGCCAAAAAGGGCCAGAGGAGCCTGGGTTCACCCTGCAAAGGAGGGACCCGGTTGGACTCGATGATCTTAAAGGTCTTTTCCAACGATTCTATGACCCGCTTGCTGCTTCACCCGTGGGGATGTGATTAACCCCGACAGGGCAGTAAGAGGATGCTCTGGGCCTTGTGGCCAAGCCCGTCCCAGCCATGGGCTGCTCTCCCTGCTCCTTTAGTGTCCCCACCACAGCTTTCGTCCTCCACAGCGTCTGCCCACCTCCACGCAGTCTCAGCGCTGGGCGTTTTGAGGGGAGCTCCCACCAAGGAGAGGGGTGACTGGTGCGATGCCCTGTGGGCTGCTCGCCCCACGGCAGAGCACTGGGAGCTCTCTGACACGCAGCTGGGCTGGAGAAACAGAGCTGTGGTCAACGAGGGAGTGGGGGAGATCACAGAGATGCAAAAAATGCACAATGTTAAAGGCAGTTTTTCTTCATGGAGATGTCCCTTATCTGCTCTTAAAAAAAAAACAACTGGGTTTGGCCCCCTCCCTCTGCTGAATGTCGCTGTTTCATTTTGCTACTCCTAATAAAATAAGGCTGATGCTAGAGCCAACTGGCAAAAATTAACTGCAATGTACCAGAAAGCCATTTCCTCCCATACAAGGCAAGCCAGTGGCCTGCTGCCAAAGGGGACAATGAGGGACTATGAGGCTGGTCCTGCGAGCCCTCGTGTTCCTGTTTACTTGGAGGCTTGGTCGTTGATCAGAGAGATTTCTCTGGATATTTTTTAAGATAATTTTTAATGAAGTCATCGCCAGCAGTGCCCACATCCTGTAGGAATCTTCCTCCTGCACTGGGTCCCTGGGAACGGTGGCACCGTGTGGCGGTGGGGGACCTTCCCGAGCCCCGTGCAGTGAGTCCCACCAGCTCCATTGCACCCTTTAAGCCGCCTGGGCCAGGTGCTCCCACAGCCACGAACCTCACGGGCTGCGGCCGCCCCGCTAACCCTCGCCTTGCCCGTCTCACGATGGCGGGGTTCCCAGCTCACCGTGTTTGCACCCGGAGCCCTGGCAAGGACGAGCCGCAGGGCTCTGCGGGCTGCCCATCAGATGAGAGAAGGGAAAAACATTATCGTAACCCTCGTAGTAACGAGGGAGTTCCCGCGGTTATCTCATCCTTCCTTTAGCACAAAGCCCGACCAACACCCCGGCTTTATCAGCCGCCCCGGCCGCGGCACCACTGGCAGCCGTAGCCTCAGCAGTGGCTGAAAGAGGAGGCCTGGCATGGGGATGGGAATGTCGTGCTGGAGGATNTCTACAAAGAACAGGAAACGAGCCTCAAAGAGTACATGAAAGAGACCTTAAAACAAATGCAGATCAGCAAGGGGGGACCTCTCGGCTCATCTCCCAGCTGCTCTGCCCAGGGCAGCCTGCAGAAGCTGCTGCTGTAGCCAGAGGAAGGGGGGAGGTGCTCGGAAGGGGGGAGATCCGGAGACCTCTCGGGTGCTGAGACCCGCTCTTCCCTCCCGGGTAGGTCCCAGGGAAGCCAAAAAGGGCCAGAGGAGCCTGGGTTCACCCTGCAAAGGAGGGACCCGGTTGGACTCGATGATCTTAAAGGTCTTTTCCAACGATTCTATGACCCGCTTGCTGCTTCACCCGTGGGGATGTGATTAACCCCGACAGGGCAGTAAGAGGATGCTCTGGGCCTTGTGGCCAAGCCCGTCCCAGCCGTGGGCTGCTCTCCCTGCTCCTTTAGTGTCCCCACCACAGCTTTCGTCCTCCACAGCGTCTGCCCACCTCCACGCAGTCTCAGCGCTGGGCGTTTTGAGGGGAGCTCCCACCAAGGAGAGGGGTGACTGGTGCGATGCCCTGTGGGCTGCTCGCCCCACGGCAGAGCACTGGGAGCTCTCTGACACGCAGCTGGGCTGGAGAAACAGAGCTGTGGTCAACGAGGGAGTGGGGGAGATCACAGAGATGCAAAAAATGCACAAAGTTAAAGGCAGTTTTTCTTCATGGAGATGTCCCTTATCTGCTCTTAAAAAAAAAACAACTGGGTTTGGCCCCCTCCCTCTGCTGAATGTCGCTGTTTCATTTTGCTACTCCTAATAAAATAAGGCTGATGCTAGAGCCAACTGGCAAAAATTAACTGCAATGTACCAGAAAGCCATTTCCTCCCATACAAGGCAAGCCAGTGGCCTGCTGCCAAAGGGGACAATGAGGGACTATGAGGCTGGTCCTGCGAGCCCTCGTGTTCCTGTTTACTTGGAGGCTTGGTCGTTGATCAGAGAGATTTCTCTGGATATTTTTTAAGATAATTTTTAATGAAGTCATCGCCAGCAGTGCCCACATCCTGTAGGAATCTTCCTCCTGCACTGGGTCCCTGGGAACGGTGGCACCGTGTGGCGGTGGGGGACCTTCCCGAGCCCCGTGCAGTGAGTCCCACCAGCTCCATTGCACCCTTTAAGCCGCCTGGGCCAGGTGCTCCCACAGCCACGAACCTCACGGGCTGCGGCCGCCCCGCTAACCCTCGCCTCGCCCGTCTCACGATGGCGGGGTTCCCAGCTCACCGTGTTTGCACCCAGAGCCCTGGCGAGGGCTAGCCGCAGGGCTCTGCGAGCTGCCCATCAGATGAGAGAAGGGAAAAACATTATCGTAACCCTCGTAGTAACGAGGGAGTTCCCGCGGTTATCTCATCCTTCCTTTAGCACAAAGCCCGACCAACACCCCGGCTTTATCAGCCGCCCCGGCCGCGGCACCACTGGCAGCCGTAGCCTCAGCAGTGGCTGAAAGAGGAGGCCTGGCATGGGGATGGGAATGTCGTGCTGGAGGATGGGAATGTGGTGCTGGGGATGGGAATGTGGTGCTGGGGATGGGAATGTGGTGCTGGGGATAGGAATGCGGTGCTTGGGGATGGGAACGTGGTTCTTGGGGGTGGGAATGTGGTGCTGGGGATGGGAGTGGTGCTTGGGATGGGAATGTGGTGCCTGGGGATGTGAACGTGGTGCCTGGGGATGGGAATGTGGTGCTGGGGATGGGAATATGGTGTTGGGGATGGGAACGTGGTGCTGCGGATGGGAATGTGGTGCCTGGGGATGGGAACATGGTGCTGGATGGGAATGTGGTGTTGGGGATGGGAACGTGATGCCTGGGGATCAGGACGTGGTGCCTGGGGATGGGAATGTGGAGCCTGGAGATGTGAACGTGGTGCTGGGGGTGGGAACGTGGTGCCGGGGGTGGGAATGTGGCGCTGCAGATGTGAACGTGGCGCTGGAGACGGGATCACGGCGCAGGGACGGGACCGCGGCCCCGGGGCCGGGGGCTGCGCGCGCGGGACCCCCCCGAGCGCGGCCCCGCCCGGCTCAGCGCTGCCGAGCGCCG
>VZTQ01002165.1:38351-76588 GCA_013400755.1 Pelecanoides urinatrix
CGCTCGGGACGGGGGCGACGGGCCGGGCCCGGGGTTTCCCCCAGCCCCGGGGGAGCTCCGGGGGCCGCGCTGTCAGAGCCGCCTCAGCGCCGGGCGGGCAGCGGGTGTCCCGGCGGGCAGCGGCGGTGCGAGGCCCGAGTGGGTCCTCCCGCCTCCCCCGCAGGCCCCGGGGGGGAGCCGGGTGCCGGGGCGCGGGCACGAAGAGCGGAGCTGCGGTACCCCCCTCGCCTGGGGAAGGGGCTGAGGTGGCCACCGAGCCGCCCGGGCCCCGCCGCTGCCCGCCCCGCTGCCGCCTCGCCTCAGCTTGCCGCCTGCCGGCGAGGACGTCCCTCCCGGCGGGGGAAGCGGAGCCGGCCGCTCCCCTCAGCTGGCAGCCATGGGGCCAGGCCCGGGGCTTCGCAGCCTCTCGAAGCGTTTCGCTTCGTCCTTCGGGCCTGCGCTCCCCTGGGCTACGGAAGGGCGGCTGCCCCTTATCTGGGCCGGGCCGGCAGCCCCGCTCGCCGCCGTGCAGAGAGATAGCTGGTGGCTGTCACTCGGCTTGGGGACAGTCGCCGTGTCGCGGCAGCGTGAGGCCGTGGGGAGCTTAAAATGGGGGCATGAGGAAAATGGGGTGTAAGTGGAGCTTTTGGTAGAGGTTGAAGATGCTTTGTGGATGGCAAAGGGATTTGCAGGACGAGAACGATTTGAGGAGTAGAGGTGTCCCTCTGAGGCTGCCAGCTGCGGGTCTCCTCTAGTTTGACACCAGGAACTTGAGCGACGGGCAGGCAGCAGAGCGAGCAGGGTCAGCGCGCGCATGCCCTGCGACCAAAGCCGGCGCGAGCCAGTGTTGCTGCTGGAAGAAGCCATCCTGGCTGCTTCGTCCTGCTCTGCAGTCCAGGGCAGGGGTCCGGTCCGGGTTAAAGCTGGTCTCAGCCAGGTTAGTTCATAACCTGATAACATTCAGGCTCACCTCTGTGCCCGCACCAACAAAGCGGCCGCAGTGGAGAGCTGGCTTTGGCCACCTTTACACCCACCGTGGTGACAGAGTCTCGGTTCAGTTGGAGGCTTGTCTGGGGTGTTGGGAGCAAAACGAGCTCAGCTACAAAACTCCTGGCTGAGCCTGTTCGCTGCTCAACTCGAAGCCCTGACCAGCGATGCTGCTTCTGGAGCGTTAAACATTAATTCGTACGGAGCTTGTGCTGTGAAGATGGCACAGCAGCCCCAAAACTCTGCTGCCAGTAAGGCAAAGTGATTTTAAAATGACTCCCTAGTAGTTGGCTGATCTGAGCAAGAGAGGTAAAATGGGAGCACTGTGAAGGAGGAATTTGGAGAGCATCACCAGCCTTCCAGCCAAGGCTGATTTCTGCATCTTGCTGTGAAGGATGTGTGGGGTAAAAGCAAGTTTTGGAAGTGGCCTGTGAGAGCTGGGGCTTGAGCACTCACCTGCGCTTTGGGGGAGAGGGGGATGCCAGGTATATTTACCCTCCAGGTGTTTGGGGGAGGGGAGCAGTTCTGTACTGGTGCTTCACGGCCCTAATGCCACAGGGGGGTTGATTTCTGTGCTGAATTACTGGGTAGCGATGGCTTCTGCATGTGTAGTCCATGCTGGGCAAAATATTAGATGCCATCAGTGGTCCTGCGCTACAAGCCTGAGGTTGAGGTCATCTGCTTAGAGACCTGACTAGGCAGACGTGTCACCTCTGCATGGAGACTGTCACAGGGACATGAATCCTCTGGAGGCAGGTTTTCGTTTTCCCGCACCCCAGTGGCGTGGGGGAGAAAATTGAAGGGGACAAAACCAGATGACCTTGTTTGGCTTCTCGTTAGTGAAGCCTGAAGCGTGGCTCTGAAAGCCTTTTGACGCCTTGTGCGTGAAACGTTTTGATGCAACCTCATGGTTCAACCCCTTAATGCTTCTTAGTGGAGAAGGTGGGCCTGGGTTGGAGCCACAGGGTGTGGGGTGGTGCAGCGGTCGCCTGTTGCATGGCTCGTGCTTAAGGGTGAAGTCCTAACCACCGTGAGGAGTTCTCACCTTGTGCCCTCGCAAAAGTTATTTGGCTTTAAGATCTTGCGTGTCCCTTAACGTGAGTAGGGAGGACCTTCAGACACACCTGCTGCTTTGAAGTGTCGGTCACTCCACGTGATGTCAGCTTGACAGACTCGAGGTGAGACTGAGCCGGGTGTGATGACAGCTGCTGGGTGTCTCTGTTGGCAGGTGAAGGAGCTGGTTCTTGATAACTGCCGTTCGGACGATGGGAAGATCGTTGGTCTCTCTTCAGATTTCGAGAACCTGGAGTTCCTCAGCATGATCAACATCAACTTGCTGTCCGTCTCCAATCTCCCCAAACTTAACAAACTCCGGAAGGTGAGTCAGACCTGTGGTCCCATCTCCAGCAGTTTTTGCTCTGAGACTTCTGCTACCCTGTCCCTGGTGACAGTTGTTTTTCCTGCATTTGCCAGAAAAAGGCCATTTGATTTTGCTTTTTCCACTGCAGCCTACAACCGGAGCAAGTGAGAGAGGTGTTTTTTTAATATGCAACAAAATGCCTTTGAGCTCGTTATATGTTTAGTGTCCTTTCTCTCTTGCTTTCGCTGTTGTGCTACTGTCAGAAACTTCAGTAACTTCATAAATATTTGGGTTTTAGAACATGCGGTTACAGCTAAGAGGACACATACCCCTATGTCCTGCAGAATGGAGGCGGCTGGGCGTGCTGCGTTACCGTGGGGAAAGGGGTTTCTAGTGAAAACTTGAACTGCTGCTCTATGGCGTGATGTAATGAACAGGGTCTGGAACTTGGGTGCCCATTGTGGTCCGGTTCTCAGGGCAATTTTATTCCCCATGTCGCAAGCTGAGACGCTTTGTGACCATGTGATATTCCCTCCTGGCAGCTGGAGCTGAGTGATAACAGGATTTCTGGTGGCCTTGAAGTTCTTGCAGAGAGAACTCCTAACCTGACACACTTGAATCTAAGCGGCAACAAGATCAAAGACATCAATACCCTGGAGCCCTTGGTGAGTGGAAGGCTGTGCTGGAGTCTAAGGGATGACGTTGTTTCCTTTGGGAAGCGTGTCTGTGCAGCAGAAGTCCAACGTCTTGGTAACTGTTCCAACAGCACTTCGTGGTTCTGATGGGAACAGATGAGTGGGTCCAATTTGAGGCTGGGCTAATAGTTAATGGCTCCTCTGTCTGGAAAACCAGCAGCCAGTTGCTAAAAGAAGCATGAAATTGGGCTGGATGAGTAAAACTGTGGATGCAGTGCTCAGTGTCCATCTGAGAAAGGACCGTTAATGGGTCGGATGCAGTTTGAGGTAGGTGGCACCTGGGGTGTCATGGAGATGAGTTGCTTGGACACCCGTGAGGGTGCGCATTGCATCAGCCCAAAGGCGCTGTTGCGCTGGGCTGGGACCCTCTCGCCCTGGGTGCTGTCACAGCATGCGTTGAAGGGGGTTCCCGTTGCATCTGAACTGCCCTAAAGAAAGCTCTTGCCTTGTGATCCTGCCTCTGCGGCTGAAAGGACTGATCTGGGCCATTTGCCTCATTAGCTGTTGCCTTTGGTCCCTCCAGATAGAGCTTGAAACTGTTTTACTCCTCTTTCACTTGACCTGGTGCACGGTGCGATGGCCTGACCGGGAGAGCTGCTGCGGCTGTGCTGGATGGCACGCGGCGCTGTGCTTTGGTCCTCCCGTGTTGTGCTCTCGGGTATTTTGCCTGACATTTTGAGCAGGATGAGTCCAGCTCAGTGATTGCTCCTGCTGGGAGAGCTGGACTTTCTGTGCTTGTTGCGCACCCCGTTCAGAAGGATGTAAGATTTGCAAGTGGTTTCACTGGGAGCTGGCTCCAAGGAGGGGAAACTAGGACAGAGGAGCTGAAAAGAAATCTTCTTTTGCCCACAGTTAGCAAGAGAAATAACTTCTTTCCATCTGAGGAGCACATGGTGCAAACAATGCATGCAAGGACACTTCTGTACTGGATCTGGGTAGCAAACCATCTGTCCTTTGATGGCTGCCTGATCGCCAGACAGTGTCAACTTGTAAATAATCTAACCAATTGCTCTTTGCAGAAAAAGTTGCCAAACCTGCATAGTCTGGACCTCTTCAACTGTGAGGTGACAATGCTCATCAACTACCGGGAGAGCGTGTTCACCCTTCTGCCCCAGCTCACCTACCTAGACGGATTTGATGCTGATGACCAGGAAGCCCCTGACTCAGACCCTGAAGCAGATGGGGATGGACTGGAAGATGAGTATGAGAATGGGGAAGGTGAGGATTTTCTCCTCTTGGTCGTCTTGCTGGGGAACAACCCCTTTTCCCCTTCTGCATGGTCACGTTGCTAAATAAATGCCACTAAAGTAGGGGCTGTCTGGGTAACCCCGCTCCCTCTTTTGGCAGGCTGGGTAAGAAATGAGACTTGCGGAAGCTGACGGGGCTTGTTGCTGGCACTCCTTGTGCACGCTTTTCTGTTTGATTTCCTGCCCATCGCTCGCGTAGCACCGGGGTTGGAGGTGCCAGCATATTGTCTGGGAGTAGCGAGTATTTGGGAACTGTAACACTTAATTCCCTCCTTTTGGTAGAAGGTGAGGAAGAGGATGATGATGATGAGGAAGATGATTTGGATGAAGAAGTCATTGATGATGAAGAAGATGAAGATGATGATCTGGAAGGTGAAGAGGAGGAGGACGGAGTGGATGATGAGGTGAGGCTTTCTGTCATCGGTATAAATCTACAGCGCCGTGTTGCTATGTTTGGTAGCGTGTTTATCCCTTAATCTGGTGACCCATCTGACCAGATGTCACAGATGCCTCTTTGCGGGCAGATCTGAGGAGTGCCGCCCTGCGCTCTGGCTTTTCCCGTACACCTTTTGACTCGTGATCCACACAGTTTGCCCGTTCAGACTCGTTTATTGCTCGGCCTGTACTTCCCGTGGCTTCAGGTGATAAAGCCGTACAGCCCCCTTCGTGGGGTTGCCAGAAGCTGTTTAGGAACCGACAGCTTCTCCCTGCTCGGCTTGTACCACGCTGGGGCTAGAGCAGGGCAGGAGCAGAGGTGAAGGAAGACGTTGCTGTGAATTAACACCTTGATTATGGGATCGTGGTTCTTGCAACAAAGCATCTTGTTTTGACTCCAGGAGGAAGACGAGGAGGAAGATGGTGAGGATGATGAAGAAGATGAAGCTGATGATGGTGAGTGGAATCCTAACAAACTAAAGCGCTGGCAAAGCTGCCACAGCAGTCTCGCACATTTGCTGTTTTTGTAGAGCTTCCCAAGCTTCAGTGCAGTGCTGTTGTTGCCTGCAGCTTTTCCCTGATAGAAAGTGCAGCGTTTCTGCTTACGGGCACTGCTGAAGCTGTTGCTTACGCCTAAGCTGACTCTAGAATAGTGGTTATAACCAAAGGGTCACACAGTGGTGATGGGGAAACAGGTTTCGGTACCTCCTAACACCAACCAAGCTGGGTAAGTCTGCCAAATATTAGAGGCAAATTGCCTAGAAAACCAGTTCTAAGTAGCTGGAAGTGATAGTCCATGCAGGAGCAGGGCTTCTGTCACAGAAGCTCTTGTTAGCAGTGTGCGTGAGGAAATGCTCTTGGAGACACGTTCCTCTCTCAGCTGTAGAGAGGAGGGTAGACCCGAGTTTCTTGACTTGAGTCCAGACTCCTCTGGTTATAACAAACTATAAACACCTGAATGAATATTGAAAGATTGTAGCGGCTGGCGTGACTTCAAAGGATCTTGTATGAGCTTGGTCACAAGTGACTGAGTTCTGCAGTTTTTGGGGGTGCTCAAACAAAAAAAGCCCATTTTCAAGCAGCTGTTGAAGTGTGGGATGCTTGGAGGGTATAGAAAATAGTTCATGTCTCGTGCTAGTCCAGGCTTTTCTGGGTGCCATGAGAAACTGGGCAGGGTTGATCTCCGCTCCGTAATGGTGCCAGTCTAGTCTGTGCTTGTTCGCCAGCAAGCTGTGGCTGACGCGGCTTGAAGCCACAGCTCAAATGCTGTTCCGCAAGACTGAACAGAGCTTCACGCTTCGCCTCTTTTTGCAGACCTTCCGCGAGGGGAAAAGAGAAAACGAAATCTAGAGGATGAAGGAGAGGAAGATCCAGAAGACGAAGAGGACGATGAGGATGACTGATCCGAGCGAGCCAATCAGTTTTACAGACTATGACTGTGCTTGTCTTAACCTCCCCGTTGTGTCTATGTGAGACTGTAAATCCCTGTCTCCCACTCCTCCCTTCTTTGTATGGCTGCAGCGTCCACAATATATTTTTTTAAGATGTAGAATACTGTAGGCATTCAGGGGAATCTTCCATACAAGGCTCACTTTCTCACAAGTATCTCATGACCAAAGGCTTTTCTCCGTTCTGTGGTTTGTGCAGCAGTTTGCAAAAAAAAAAAAAAAAAAAAAAAAAGAAAAAAAAAAAAGAAAAAAATTTCCTCCTAGGGTATCTTTCGTGTCTGAAATCAGCCTTGCCACACTGGACCCAGAGCTCCCGCTCGCCACCCTGCCTGACAGCAAAGAAGGCGTGTTTGCTATCCGCATGCCCTCAGACCAGCTTTCTGAAGACGCTTGAGCCATCTTGAGCAGTGGGTGCAAATCTGGTTCATCTAAATGGACTCAAAGCGAATGATCGCTGAGGTCTCTCTGATCAGAAATAATGGTGATGTGATCTCTGGAGATGCTTGAAGATACTTTAGTGCTGGGGATGCGGGGTGCCTGGGGGGCTTGGGGAGGGGGGCTTGGCTGCTTGCAAGACCTGGTACCTCTGACGATGCACCTTGCAGTAGCCCTGCACTTGCTTTCCTATTTTTTTTATAAACTGGAATATTTTTCCCAGTGGCCACCTAATAACTTTCACTTGGATGCCCAAGTAAGTCTGATTTTTGCGGCTGTGAGCGTCTTTGCTGTGATGAGGCTTCTCGTCACCCCATAGCAGCCTCTGCCTTTAGGAAGAGATAGGAAATGGCAGGTTAAGGGATACTGCACTTCTGTCAAACTCCATTTCGCACTGTACAGAACACGTTCAACCAGTATCACTGTGATGCACCTAACTCGGCGTTCCCCGGGAGACCGTGTTAGCCTATATATTCTCAGGGTCCTTCTGCTAGCCAGTACCAGCTCTGGACAGTTGCCTCAGCGCTAGCCTGGCGTACGCATCCTCCTCCTCCTCCTCTTTCCAGCATGAAGAGAAGCGCATTGATGGGAAATCCAGCGCTCTCCCACTGGCGTTTATGCTCTGTGGGAACCGCAGAGCGCGTGTCCCCCCACCCTGCGGTGGCTGGAAGGAGGAAGGGGGGGATTCAGCCAGGTCTAGCTCTCCGCCGGAGGGTTTCTGACCCCTCGCCCACCCTTCCTCTGCCTGGAGGTGTTCAGCCGGCACATCCGTTAGCTTCTGGGGAGAACTGGCCCCGTGGCATCCAAGGGATGGTAACTGCTCGGTGCTGGGTGCCGGAGAGCCGTGCTGGGGCGGGAGTAACTGCTGTTCCTCCTGCTGTTGAGGCTCTCACGGGTGCAGACGCACTGGCACTTTGTGGCGTTCCCGGTGGTTGCTCTGGGCAATCTGTCGCACCCGGCGCTCGGAGGCGAGACTCGCAGCGGTTCCTTCAGAGGAGTGGTGTGTGTTGCAGCACATCCGAGTTTCTGTTGCTTTGTTCTGTTCTTGCTGTTGTCTCTTGCATTGTACAGTAGCTGTAACCATTCGGAGAAGAACTAGTCCTGTAAAATGCAAACTGAGTAACTTATAAATGTTAAAGGAATTTTTAAAAGAAATTTCAGAGCAGCAGTTACTTCTAATTTTTCCCTGCATTTTTAGCAGATTGTATGGATTTTATATTAGCCTAGTAACTGTCAGGTTTTGATTGGTCAGACTAGTCCCAGAAATAAGGATCTCCAGCCCTTTTGTATCTTTTGTTACAAAATTTGGATAAAACTTTTAATAAAGACTTCAGTTTTTAAAAATCCATTGCAATGAACGTTGTCTTCGCTGCCTCTGCTCTAGGAACATCCGAGCTGCAGCCAGCCTGCAGGAACACTTGCTGGAAGTTTCGGGGCAGTTTTTCTTGAATCTCTTCTGGGAGCGGTGACTGTCCTGTGCCCCCAGCATGGCCTGGTTTTGCTCTGAGCCCCGGCTGGGTGGATGCTCGGTAAGTGCAGCTCAGCTGGTGGGGCTGATTTGGGAAAGCCAGGGCTGCTTGTGGGGTGGGGATGGGGATGGGGACGGTGTGGGGGCTCCGGGGTGGCACAGACCATCCCGATACGGCGCGAATGCGTCCGCAGGACCTGCCTGGGAAGGTGCAGCCGCTGCTGTGCTGCGCTGTCTGCTTTTGGAGGTGGCCGCAGCCGGGCTCGCAGGGTCGGGGAAGGTTGGGGAAGGGTCCTGCTGCTGCGTTTGAGGGCAGGCACCCGCATTCTGCTCTGGAGGAGGAAACTGGGTGTTTGGGTACAAACGGAAGCCAAGGAGGAGGAACCCCGCTGCAGGCTGGGCTGGGGGGGTCAGGGCAGCTGCCTGCACTTGCTGGGGCTGGGGGGGTGTAAGCTGTGCCTGATGCCATGGTGCTCCCCCCTCGCTGGGGGCTGGGGGGGTCCCTCACTTTGCTGGGGCTGCATGGTCCTGCTCTGGCTCTGTAACGAGTTGCTGCTCTACCAGGTCTCAGCAGCCCTCAGGCTTCTCCCTTCAGCCCGTCTGTCCTCCCGCCTGGGGCGCAGGGGGGTCCGTGCTGGGTGATGGGGGGCAGCCCCAGGCCCTGCGGGGTCCAAGCTGGGAGGCAGAGCGGCGCTGTGGCCGCTCCAGCCCTGCTCCCCACCGCCGGCTCGGGGGGCTGCTGCACCCCAGTGCTGCCCATGCAGCTGCCCCTGCCCACCCAGCCCTCGGGTGAGGGCCCCCCCTTTCAAATACAGCCTCGCTGCCCCCTCCCCACCCAGACGCGGGGCTGCCTAAGGGAGCCCTCCCGCTCACTCCCGTGCATGGAGGCAGCGGCGCTGGAGCTGCAGCTCGGTCTGTCCGGCCCAGTTTGTCCATCCAGCTGGCTCTCTGCTTCCCTTGGTTCCTCTCCATCCTCCTCCGGGGCCGGTGCTGCCTCTGGCCGGGGACTCCCCCCGGACGCAGCCCCCGCCGCTGGGCTGGGGAAGGCATCACGGGGAGGCTGCCCAGCACGGGGCTGCAGGCAGGAGTGAACCGTGGTGGTCCGCGATGCTGCTCGCCCGTGTGCGGGGATTGCAGCGGGAGGAAGGCACGTGTCCCCCGGCCAGGCTGCCATCGGCCCCTCCTGAGCCCCATTGCTGTGGAGCTGGGGCTCTGCTCTGTGCCCCCCCAGCTTGGCACGGAGGGGGACTGTGCAATTGCTGCCAGTGGGCAGGGGAGGTGGGAGGGTGAAGCCCCCAGCCCAGGACCTGTGTTCTGGGGTGAATGTGTCTGGGAAAGGGGCAGCTCCACAGGCGAGCGCCAGGGCTGAGCTGGGGGTGGGGGAGTGGAAATTCCCCTCTGGGGGCTGGCAGCAGCACCCGACCCCGGGGTGCGGAGCAGCAGGGTGCTGATGCTCCCATCCCTCGCTCCGGCGGCAGCTGGCGCCCGGCCAGCGAGGCAGCGTGGGCACCGGCATGCGGCGGCACGTCTTTGCTCAAACCAGTTTGGAGCAAACTTTTCACCTCCCTGGGATGGGGCTGGCACCTGCGCAGGCAAAGCGGGACCCAGGGAGCCCCGGGGTGAGAACGCGCTCCCACGGAGGGGTGCAGGGGGTCGTGCAGCCCCCAGGGCTGTGGACCAGGGCACGGAAGAGCTGTTGGGGTACAGCAGGGGCCCTATTCTCCGCTTGCTGCCTGGTGCTGAGTGGCCTCCTGGCACCTCTGCCCGTGGTGGGGTGGGGACAGGCACCGAGGCCAGCCAGGTGCTGCAGGAGGGGGCTGAGGTCCTCCCTGCTTTGGGTGCCCAGTCCGGGTGCTGGGGTGCAGCTGGCAGAGGCTGCAACTCTGCTTCTCAGGGGCCCTTGATGGTTTGGGATGTGTTGACACACACCCTGCACCCCTCCCATCTGCCCCCTCCTTTGTGGGGGGGGCACCCTTAGGGCTGGCACTGCTCCCCCATCACCCCCAGCCGCTGCGGGGACCGACAGAGGCTCTCCCGGCCACCGCTCCTGTACAATTCCCATTTATTATTTCAAGACCTCATTCCAGAGAAGTCCACTAACTCCTGAGCAACCTACTGGGCTCCCCTCAGAGCCCCTGGAGCTGAAGCAACGAAACCTTTAGGCGAGGGAGATGCAGGGTTCTGGGGGGGTTAGGGTTTCCGAAAATAAAATGGAGGGTAGAAATTAAAGAGGGAAAAAAAAACCACCCCCCGCTCTGCCACCCCGTGCTGGGGGATGCTCCCGGTACCCGGGAAGGGGGTCCCTGTCCCAGCGCGGTGGCACGGGGCTGTGTGGTGCCCCCCTGCCCGGCCGGGGGGAGGGCTGGGGAGGCGCAGGAGCAGTCCCGTGGGAGCCAGGGGCATCAGAGCTGGGAGTACAGGGAGTTCTCCATCTCCGGCGTCAGCTTGGCGTGGAAGGAGGCGATGCCCACCCCGAAATCTGGAAGGAGAGGGAAGAGAGCCGTCAGCACTGCGGCTGAGCCCCTCGCACCCCGGCTCCCGTGGGAGGCTGCGTGGGGGCTGCTGCAGCGGTCGGGGGCATGGGGAGAGCACATGGACCGCCCAGGGCATCGCTGCAGGCTGGGGAGCCAGGAGCTGGAGCCCGGTGCCACCCCAGCGGTCGGTCACCCCCCCCTCCAGGACAGAGGGATCGGGGTACGCATTGTCCGTGTGCGGGGCAGGTCGAGCTGATCCCCGTGAGTGTCCCAGCAGTTGGGGTCCCTCCCGCTGCCCCCCCGGTCCCGGGCCGTACCCATCTCTGCGTCCAGGCGCCCGGGCGGCGGGGGGTTCTTGCGGTGGTCTTCGATGTGCAGGGTCATCTCCTCCCGCGAGGCGGTGGAGTAGGGACACTGCATGCAGGTGTAGCGGCCCCGCGTGTGCTCCCACACGATGCGGCTGTTGGAGGAGTGCCCTGCAAGGACGGGCGAGGAGGGAAGCACAGCGCTCGCCCGCCGGCCCCCCGCCACGGCCGGGGTGGGGGTGGGCTGGGGGGGCCGTGCCCAGGAGCACCCCCCCGCCTGTGGGAGCCATGCGAAGCGGCAGCACGGGGTGCAGGGCAGGCGGCCCGGGGTGCCGGCTGCATCGTGCTGGGTGCCATGGGGTTTGGATCAGCCGGTGCTATGGGGGCAGGAGCCCCCCCCTGCTCCGAGCCCCATGTGCACAGAGGTCCCCTCCCCATGGGGGGAACCCCAAATCTGGGAGCAGGGAGCAAGGCTGTGCCCCCTGGCCCCGACCTCCCTTTACCCGTCGCCCCTCTGCACCCCGTGGAGCGAAGGGCAGCCGTTTCCAGCCCAGCATCGGGGCCGGGGCGATCGGGGCGGGGGGGCTTGAGCCCCAGCAGCTGCTGCAGCTCCTTCTCCTGCCGCTTCTGCCCACGGGCGCTGGAGGAACCAGGCTGGGTGGTTCCCGGGGGGGCGCAGCCAGCGACCCCCCCCACCCCATCTCCGACCCTACCTGGGCAGCATCCCCTCTCCACGCAGCTCCCGAAAACAAGGGAGCCCGCCCTCCCCCTCTGCTCTCCGGGGAGCATCGTGGCACCCCATGGGGCCTCTCCCGTCCCCTGCGGCCCCCCCTGCCGCCCACCACCCACCCCCAGTGTCAGAAAGGAGCCCCCAACCAGTAGGTGCCAAACTAACCTGGAGTCACTCCTGAGCCAAAGCATGGGAGGAGTGGGCTGACACTCACACCTGCGGAGGGAATCGAGGGGCAAGACAAGCATTAGGTCTTCCCCTCCCTGGGGGTTGGGGGGGGTCATGTGGGGGGGCAGGCCTAGCCCAGCCCCCCGCCTCGCACCCCCAGCACGCCGGGGAGCAGCAGGGCCGGGAAAATTTAGAAGCTTGGTTTTGGTTTTTTTTGGTGGTTGCTGGTGTTTTCTCCAATCGAGCATCATTGCGGGTGGGATGCAGGGGGGGGCGGAGGTGGGATGGGGCTGGGGCCGGGGCGGCCCCGCGCGGGGCCGGGAGGAGAGGGATCCTCAGCTGGCCGACGGCGGGTCCTCCTCCGGGAGCTGCTGGTCAAGGCGGGAGCAGAAGAAGGTTTGCCCGAACGGCCCCGTGCGCTCACCTTGGCTTTTCTTCCAGACGGCGTTGGAGACGGGGGGACCGTGGCCCGGCACGTAGGGCCGGAGGCGATGCTGCGCCGGGGGCTGGGGCAAGCTGTAGGGCGAAGGGTGCACGTAGGACAGGAACGGCCCCGGCACCGAGGAGGGGGGTGGCCCCGAGAACCGAGTCAAGGACGACGGCCCGAAAAGGCTGGGCTCCAGCAGCGGGAAGGGATGGGGGGCCGGCGAGACCAGCGGCAGGGCCTCCAGTGAGCCGGGCAGCTCGGGGACGCTGGTGGGGAGCGCGGCGGGGGCCGCCGGGGCAGTGTCCGCGCCGGGGAGGATGGCTTCTTTCTCTGGGAGTCGGATAATGCTCGGGAGCTTGGGCAGCCCCTCGGGTGGTTTGGCGGGGGGCTCCTTCTCCAGGGCAGAGGTAGCAGGCAGGACGGGCTTGTCGGCTTTGGGGGGCGGCGCGGGGCTGCTGGCGCTGTCGGAGCAGACGTGCAAGTGCTTGAAGAGGGAACGATGCGTCCGGAAGCGCAGCATGCAGTTCTCACACCTGCGGGGCCGGGGAGACGGCGTCAGCGGCGGAGCTCCCCTCTGCATCACCCCCGCCCCCGGCCCCGGGGTCTGCCGCTGAGGTGGGGGGGGTCTGCAAAGGGGGGAGCCCGGGTGCTCGGGGCTGTTTGGGAGCTGCTGGGTGTCCCCATAGAATCACAGAATCACTAAGGTTGGAAAAGACCTCTAAGATCATTGAGTCCAACATCAACCCAACCCCCCCATGCCCACTAAACCATGTCCCCAAGCGCCTCATCTACACGTCTTTTAAATCCCTCCAGGGATGGGGACTCCACCACTGCCCTGGGCAGCCTGTGCCAAGGCCTGACCACTCCTTCAGGAAAGAAATTTCTCCTCATGTCCAACCTAAACCTCCCCTGGCACAACTTGAGGCCGTTTCCTCTCGTCCTATCGCTGTTACTTGGGAGAAGAGACCGACCCCCCCTCGCTCCAACCTCCCTTCAGGCAGTTGCAGAGCGCGATGAGGTCTCCCCTCAGCCTCCTCTTCTCCAGGCTGAACACCCCCAGTTCCCTCAGCCGCTCCCCATCAGACTTGTGCTCCAGGCCCTTCCCCAGCTCCGTTGCCCTTCTCTGGACACGCTCCAGCCCCTCCATGTCCTTCTTGTCGTGAGGGGCCCAAAACTGAACCCAGGATTCGAGGTGCGGCCTCCCCAGTGCCCAGTGCAGGGGCACGGATGGGACGGGCCGTGGGAGGTGTCTGCAGGGAGGTGGCAGGGTGGCACGGGACGGGGCCGGGGCCCAGCGGGACTCACTTGAAGTAGCGGTTTGGCTTGTAGTGCACCTTCATGTGGGCCATGAGGTCCTGCATGCTGGGGAAGGTCTCTGTGCAGCCCAGCGTGGGGCACTGGAAGGTTTTGCCTGAGCAAAGAAATAAGGCAGAGATTCAGCAACAGCCCGGCTGCGCTGCACCCCCCCCGGGGCTGGGGGCAGCCCCACCAGTGGGTCTCCAGCACCTCCCACCCTCTCCCCGCTCCCATCCGGTGCTGTGCAGCATCTCCCGGCGGTGCGGGCACCACCACCAGCACTGCCTCAGCTTCAAGTCTCCTTTTACCACCTCCCAGGCAAAAAAGGGCACCCTGGAGCGAGGCAGGGTGTCCTGGCCTTACCCTCAAGGGACTGCGTGGGTCTGTAGTGGACCTTCAGGTGGTCCATCAGCTCCTGCATGCTGGGGAAGGCCAGTTTGCAGCCGTAGCTCGAGCACTGGTAGTGCTTCCCTGGAAGGAGACAGATGCGTTGGCCTCGTCCCTGCCCCGGCCGTTGCCATCACCTCCCCGGGGCAGGGCTGGGGCTCGGCTCACCTGGGACAGGTCTGCGTTTGAGTGGTCGCAGGTCCTGGGCTGGGGTCCCTCCGCTCCCCGCCACCGGCACCGTGCCGCCGGACAGAGCCGCTTCGCTGCAACCTGCCGGGGAGAGGCCGTTAGGCAGCGGGCGCCGGCTGCCGCGGGCAGCGACGAGCCCCAGCCCCTGCCCAAACCACGGCCCTCTGCACCCTCCTCCCCACCCTTTGCACCCAGGGGTGCGGGGGGGTCTGCTGGGGGCTGGCTTGGAAGGGGCCGGAGAGGCAGGAGCCCTCAGAGGAAAGAAATAGGCACGTCCGGGGAAACTCCTCCATGTATTTTTAATATTTGGAGAACTACACCTAAGAATCGCCTGTTTATACTTACTGAGCATAAAGGGGAGATCTAGCATCGGTAGTTAAAGGTAGATATTTAGGGGAGTTGCTGAATTGAGGTTAGAGACGGGAGGTTCTTTGCTCTAGAAAAAGCTGCTGGTAGGAAGGGGGCTTGAGCCCTGGGTTAATTTGAAAGTACAGAGAAAACCGAAATCGGCAGAATGTGATTTAGTGCTGAGATGGTTTGGATCACCTTTTGGAGGTGCCACTATTGAATCCCTTAGACCCTACACTGATTAAATTTATCTGTATAATTATTCGTATTTTATAAAACCAAACCAATATATTTCTGAAGGCATTTTTCTACCCAGATGTAGGTGTCTCTATCGTAGATGCACACATCTGAACAAGTTGTCGGGGATCCATTATTGTAAGCGAAGGGCGACAAGCATCTCTATGGTATAATCAACCTTCTCATAACACAAGTATATAGAATATGTTTATGCCACAGACATATTTACAATTCCCAATTTACTGTAAAGGGAGCCTAAGAGACTAGATGCAGACACACACGATCCTTGCACTGCGTGGGAGACCTTAACGATAACTTCTAATTTCCTCCGTGCAGACACCTGCATCGGAGCAATCCAGGCCACACTCAGTGGCAAGAAATAGGCACGTCCAGGGAAACTCCTCCGTGTTATTTTACATATTTGGAGAACTACACCTAAGAATCGCCTGTTTATACTTACTGAGCATAAAGGGGAGATCTAGCATCGGTGGTTAGATATTGTTAGGGGAGTTGCCGAATTGAGGTTAGAGATGGGAGGGTCTTTGCTCTCGAAAAAGCTGCTGGTAGGAAGGTGAAGCTGCTGGTGTCTTGAACACGCTGGGCGATGCCACGCACAC
Source organism: Pelecanoides urinatrix (assembly GCA_013400755.1). Lineage (NCBI taxonomy): Eukaryota > Metazoa > Chordata > Aves > Procellariiformes > Procellariidae > Pelecanoides > Pelecanoides urinatrix. The sequence continues at coordinate 53,584 of VZTQ01002165.1, forward strand.
ACCCGTGCACACCCTCAGGGTGCTCCCAGCCACCCCTCTGGGTGGGATTCGGCCAAAGGGACCTCACAGCAACAGGAGCAAAGGCTTCTCCCCCTCATCCTCCCCCGACTCCTCTCACCAACCCCCCCCGTGGCACGAGGGACTCACCTGCCCCCTCTCTGGTGTATTTACCCCCCAGGGAGAAGGTGGGCACAGCCTCGTCCTTCTCCATCTTCATGGCCTGGCCAGCGGTGGGCACGGGACGAGGCACGCGCCGCCGACGGCGTCTTCTCCCGGCGATGCTACACCGAGCGCAAGGGCGAGAGGTTAAAGCCCGGCATGGAGTGATGTCGACCACCACCTCCCGTGGCAGGGAGCCCAACCCCCCCAGGGACCTCCAGGGCCGAGCTGGCAGGAGGTCCCGGCTTCACAGGGGCTTTGCAGCATCTCGGCAGGGTGGGGGACACGCTGCGAAGGCAGCACTTCGCCCCGGGGGGGGCTTTAAGCGTGGCCCCGCCATGGGGAGCAGCGGCCGGGCTTTGAAGCCAGAGCCGTCGTCGTCCCTTCCCACTTCTCCCTCCCCAGGGGTGGTCCCCAAAGCCCCCAAAAGGTCCCCCCCAGCTGCCATCCAGCACAGCCTGCCCCACGCATCGGTCCAGTCCCCAGCATCTATAGTCAAAAATCCCCCCCCAAAACCACAGGACCCCGCCACGGCAACGCAGCCCCAGCACCGCCCAAGCAGGGGTTGTAGGAGCTGCTCCAGCCTCTCTCGCTCCCGGCCGGGCCAGGGGTCTCGCTGGATGCTCCCCCCCACCCGCAGTTTCGAAGGGTTTTCCAGCCAAGCGGAGCAGCAGGTCCCATCGCATGACCAGGAGCATCGGCAGCAGGGCCTGACGCCCAGCTGATGGGCGTCTGGGGATGGTTTCTTCGCCCAAGCTACGTCAGACGGTCCCCAAAATTAAACTGGCTCAGCTTCACAGAGCCTCGGCATGAGGCTTCGACATGGAAAAGCCAAACACTAACTCCCAGTAAAAAGCGTCTAAAAAGTCCCTCAATTCGGGAGATTTCTCAATAGTGATTTAACATCAAAGTTAAAAAGAAAACTGTAATAATAATAATAATAAATAATAATAATGATAAAAAATAATCAGCGCTGGGGCTGCAGACTGGCTGCAGCATGTACATCTGCAGCTGGTTCGAGGGTTAACGCTTCCCCAAGCGCTCAACGACTCCCAACACAAATGTCCCTGGGGATCGCCACATCCATCCCGCCCGCCCTCACCCGGACCTGCCCCTTAGCGTCTGCTCCAGTGGCATTTTCCCAGTTTTTCCGATCCCGGCCGGCCGTGCACAGCGGGGCTTCAGCCTGGTGCGGGCGGACTCAGCGGCTGTTACTGCAGCAACCGGCGCCACCGGGATTGCAACCCAGCGGGCAAGAAATCAGAGGGGGGGGAAAATCCATGTGGGATTATTTCTTTGGCCGCCCCCAGGCTTGTGGCTTTTGTCTGGAGGTTGCATTGCTTTTTTGTTGTTGTTGTTTGGGGTTTTTTTTTTGCTGTTTTCTCAGGTTGGCGGCTTCTGCCGGCACTGAGGGATGCAACCTGCGCTGAAGCCGGGGATGGAAAGGGGGGGTCGGCCCCAGAGCGGAGGGTTTGGGGCAGCGCCAGGAGCTGATCATGTCCCGGGAGGGGAAATTCAGCCCTGGCTGGAGGGGTTGGTTTGCTCGGTTTGCACAAAGCGGCACGGCCAGGGTGGGGTAAACACGGCACAGAAAGTTGACGGCAGCTTTGATGGAGCTTTGTTTTATCAGGAAACGCAGTTTCGCTGGGGAAAAAAGTCTCAGGAATCTTCTCTTGAGGGAGAAAGCATTAAAAGGGTCGAGGCAGGGCTGCGTCTTCCTGCTCAACCCCTCGTGCGGTGTCCGTGTGGCATCGCCACGTTTCGGTGGCTGTCCCCGAAGTCATGGAGCTTCGGTGCTGCCGGAGCATTTCCTGGTAGCGCGAGTCCTCGAGACTGCAGCGAACTGTCCCCACTTCCCTGCTGGAGATGCCACCTCCGGATCAATCCTCGATGCCACCGCCTGTCCCCAGGACCTGCTGACGTCCCCCGGGGACCAACGGTCTCCGATGGCCTCCCCATAAGGAAGCGGGACACCCGCGCCCGCTCCACCAAGAGCTCAGCAGGAGCACAGGCAATTTTTTTCAAGTCCATTTTTTCAAGAAATCAGGAAATTCTTCCTGGGCAGCATCGCAGCAGGGCTGTTGGCTCCCGGGGCAGAAAGCTCCCGGTGCTCCAGGGTCAAACCCAGCTCGTGCTGAAACCTCCCTCCTCTCTGTCTCGGATGCGCTGTCTGATGCCTCTCTCCATCTCCCGGTACCCCAGAGATGTGTTTCAAGTTGATTTTTCTCTGGAAAAGCTGGGAAAACGCCTCCTGAGCGGATACTAAGGGGCAGGTCCGGTGAGGGCAGGCAGACAGAGGCGGGTGCACCCGTTGCAGCCAGCACGCCTGCGCACGCCTGCGCCCGGCTCGCGGCCCCGCCAACGTCCCGCGGAGCAAAGCTGTTCGACCCGGGTGCGCTTTCGGCAGCGGACATGACGGCAGCACCGTAGCATCGCCGTATGCTCGGCCCAGGCCCTGATTTTCCGGGAGTCGGTGGCACCTGTGTATCACTTTGCTGTCATTTGTCACCTCCCACGGGTGTCCAACACTTTTCATTCTCCAGGACGCTGCATTCTGCAACCCTGAGCACGATGCTCTGACCCAGATGCTGCTGACTTGCCACTGTCCCCATCCCCAGAGACCCTACGTGGCCACCGGAGATGTGACTCCCCCAGTGCCGGTGTAAACCCTACCCTGGAAACCCGAATCCCGGAGCCACCGCAAATTCTGTGTCGTTTTTCGAAGGGTTTTTCTGCTGCAGGTTCAGTCTCCCTGAAAACCTGCTGGCACCAAACTCCCTCTCTCCAGCCCCTGCAGTGAACGGGAACCCCAGAAAAGTCCTTTCGGGGGGCTGATGGCGACGGGGTGAACAGGAGGGCTTGCAGCTACTGGTCATGAGAGCAGCTGCCGGTGCTGATTCAGTTAATAATTAATACAGCTCATCTCCCTCAAACGAACCAGGGGGTTTATACGTATTGCCAAGCACAGAGACTTTCACAAACCCATCCCGGGAGGATAAATGGGACAAATAATCCTATTTGAGCATCTCCGCATGGTCTATGGCCAGAGGTTACAGAGGCTTCCCGAAACGCAGCTCCTCGGCATAGGAGATGAGAGACAAAGGCTCCGAACAAGGGGCTCATGTGATCGCTCAGCCGGTGAGCGCCGAGCGGCGCGGAGGGAGGAAGCACAGGCTGTGACAGCAGCTCGGCTCCTGCTGGCACGGCGAGCCCCCGGCACGGCGAGCCCCCGGCACATGCTCCCGGCCACTGGTCACGGGGTTAAAATGCACATCGTAAATTAAAATGCACGTCGTAAATTCTCCTGGTGCTTTCAGACATGACAGGGAGCCCTGCAAGAGCCGGGGAGGGGGGGAAGATGCTCCGGGCATCTCTGCCGCCCGGCAGCACTGGGCTTCGTGATGCCCACCACAACTTGGGTGCCCTAATCCCAACTTGGGCTGGAGCAAAGCTGCTGCCTCAATGTTTTCCCTCTCCACCTCACTTCCAAGGGCAGGCTCCATGCTTTCCAACTCAGAAAATCTGCCCGGAGAACCCCAGGGAGCCCACCCTGAACCCCGCTGCAGCTGCTGCTGGTGGCAGCGCGGGCGCAGAGCCACCCTGCCACGTCCCCACGGCAGACGCGGGGGCAGCTCGGCCAAGGTCCTTTGGCGCTTCCTTGGAACACGTCTCTTCTTTCGGCCTTCCCCGCAGAGCCGCCCTGGGCAGCCCGGGAGTCCCTGCCATCCCCCCGGCTTGCTCCAAGCCATCAGTGACCCGGGTCACGTGTGAACGGGGAAGAGCCGTGCTGCCATTTCCCCACGTCCCCGCACCATCCTGGTGCCCACCTTTGCCTGTCGATCCACCAGGCTACATCAGCTCTTCAGCTGGAAAAAAAAAAACCTCTTTCCTTTTGGGAGCCATCTGAGGAGGATGGACCTTCCTCCCCCAGCCTGGACAAAGCTGTCCCCCGAGGAGGTGGCCCTGGCCCAGGTCAAGTTCACACCGTGGCCGAGGTGCGGGAGCCCCCTCGCTCTGGCAGCGCACGAGCAGCCGCATCCCCCAGCCCCTGACAGCAACAAAGCGGCTCCCATGTGCGTGGGAAGATGGAGAGACCGTGGGGGGACCCCGGTGGGCGCAGTCCTGGGATGCTCGGGGTGGCGAAGAGGGTGCCGGTGCTCCAAAGGGCCACACACGCCTGCAAAGACCGGGGGCTAACAGCTCCCGTGGCTAGCTGTCCCTGTGCTACTAGCCCCACGAGTAGTAACTCCCATAGCTAGCAGCCTCCCATGGGTAGCACCCCCATGGCTAGTGGTTTCTGTGGCTAGTAGCCCTCCACGGGTAATACACCCATGGCTACTAGCCCCTGTGGGGAGTACCACAGCCATGGCTCACACCCCCATGGCTAGTCGCCCCACGGGCAGTGGCCCCCGTAACCTGGTGCCCCTCAACGGGCAGGGCGGCTTTGCCCGGAGCCCCCCCAAACCCCGCAGCCCCCGGTGCACGTCCCAGCTCCCTACAAAGCTCCGGTACCCCGGGCTCGGTACCCGCTCCGGCACCGCCGCTCCCCCGCCGCCCCCGGTGCCGGTACACCCGCCGGTGCCCGTTCTCCCTTCCCGGTGCCGGTCCCTCCCGCNGCCTTCAGAGCATCCTGGGGCCTCTGGAGCATCCCGGGATCCTTGGAGCATCTTGGGGCCCTTGGAGCATCCTGGGGGTCCTTGGAGCNGCGCCGCCCGGAGCGCGCATCAGCGGCGGCGCGGCCGCGGGGCCATTTTCTGCGCGGAGCTGTCGCGAGAGCGGGGGGAGGAGGAGGACGGCGGCGGGGGGGGGAGGAAGGAGCGGTGCGGAAGGGGGGGCGNTCCGGGGGCCTTCAGAGCATCCTGAGGCCCTTGGAGGATCCCGGGGGCTTTCAGAGCACCCTGAGCCCCTTGGGAAGCCCTTGGACCCCTTAGAGCATCCCAGGGCCCTCCGGAGCACCCCAAGTTCCTTGGAGCACCCTGCACTCCTGGGAACACCCTGAGCCCATCACATCATACATGGCCCCTAAGAGCAGCCCAGGCCCCTCGGAGCCTCCCAGGACCCTCAGAGCAACGGGAGCCCCTCAGAGACCCCCAAGCCCCTTGGAGCCCCTGGAGCCCCTCTGAGCACCTGGAGCCCTTCGGAGCACCCCAGTGAGTGCCCAAGCTGGCCCAGTTCCTGCCTGCCGGCAGGGCTGAATGAAAACATCCCACTTACACAGCACCCACTGCCGGGGTGCTGCCCCCTGCACCCTCCCTCCCCAGCCCCAAGGAAGGGTTGGAAGGCGCAGAAAGGAGTTTCCTAAATCCCCAGAGTTTCCAAAGACAATTGTTTTTTCATTAAAATAAAACCAGAGGCTCTGCCTGCTTTCCCGCACCCCCCCCCCACCAAGCTCTGCAGTGCAAGGACTCCTAAAAACCTCTGATTTACAGGAAAAATCACCCCAAGGACCACAGGGGTTGTAAAAAACCCGTAATGGGGAGGCTCAACCACCGTTTGCAGCGTGGGGCTGTGCAGGACTTCACATCTCACCAGCCTCCTGCCCTGTGTCATCTCCACCTTGGAGGAAACAGGGTCCCCTGAACCCCTCTATAGCCCCCCATGTCTGGGGCAGGGGGTCTGCCTGCGGGGGGGGCAGCCCCGGTAGGGGCTGCGGGAGGGAGGAAGAGGAGGGCTGGGACGTGAGGCTGAGGCAGGGCCGCGCAGGAGCAGGCTGTCGTCACTTCCTCCGGCCGCCCGGCACGGGGCCCGGCGGGGGGAGCAGGTAGCAGGCAGGGACAAGCCCCGAAATGTCAGCACCGTTCATCCCTCTCCCTGCTGCAAACCTCCCGGAACAACCCCGGGTGGGACTCAGCCCCCCAGCCCCGGCTGTCCCCCAGTCCTGGGGCAGAGAGGGTCCCCCGAATCCCGGAGCCGGTGCAGCCGAGGACGGAGGTTTCCACCCCATGCATCGACCCTGACACCCCGCGGATGAGACCCCCTGCAAATCAGGGGAGCCGCAGCAGCCCTCTGACCACCATCAGAAAAAGCTGCTACCACTGGGTGGGCTTCGGCTAAGTGGTCCTCGCAGCTTTTCCTACGAGAAATCAGGGAACGGCGACGGTGCCCCGGTCCTGCTGCGCCCCGTGGCCCTGCTTTGCCTCGCCGCTGCCCTGGCAGCTCCCGGCCGGCCGTGCTGAGCGGTCCAGAGTCACGCCAGGATGTGGAGACGCCTGAGCCGGGTTCCTGGGGGAGTTGGTTTCTGTATTCGGCATCTTCTGGAGGGCTCAATGTAGGGGGAACGGGGCTGCCTCCCACATGTGTCCGCTCACGTCCCCACGTGGGGACACATGGGTGCAGGGCTATTATCGTGGGGCCAGCGGTAGCCACGGGCCAGCACCAGGGCGAAATACAAATCTGGGCTCAATTTTTGAGTCAGACTCAGATTCGCTGAGTCCAATTATTTACTATAATTATTAACAAGAATCCTATTTATACCCCAGAATCACTGGAGCAGTTCCACTCCCAGGGTACGAACAAGCAGCAAAGAGCTGGTCCTTGCTGCAGGGAGGCCACCGTCTAAAGCAGCTGCGGGATTCAGTGGCTGGCACTGGCACAGTCCGATAGCCAGCACAGGCCAGGGAGGCTCGCAAGGAAGCGCTTGCTCAACGCCAGCGTCGGTGGAGAACCGCCGTGCAGCTGCCACCGGCCCCTTCGGCACGGCCTCGGTGGAGATGGGAGGATGGCAACCCCCTCCTTGCCTTCGGCCATGCGGCTGCTGCGCCCGGCTCAGATCTTCTGCACGTAATTCCCGGGGAAAAGCCCTTCCTTGCCGTGGAGCCGGCCTTTCCACCAGCCGGAGATATCTGGGAAGGGGGGGAGAAAAAAGAGCCGGGTCAGGCGTGGTGCTGCCGTGGGGCACAGCGGGGAGGAGCTGGGCAGGGTGGGAGCCCGGCGGTACCTTCCAGCAGGATGTCGATGATGTCCCCCACGTTGAAGCTGAGCTCATCCACGTCCTGCCCGATGTACTGGTAAAGCGCCTGGCAGCGCGGCACGGCCGCCTTGGGCTGCGGCTTGGGACGCCCGGCCGGGGGCGGCCGCTGGCTGAGGCTTCGCCGGCGCTGCATGCTGCAGGAGGAACAGCGTCCACACCGGGCTGAGCGGGAGGGCGCGGGATATGCTGCACCCTCCTTCCCATCCTGCTCTCCCCCACTGACGTGGTGCTCTGTGCCTGCAGCTCAGGTGGGTCCTCCCAGTGCAGGGACTGGGAGAACTGGGGTGTGCAAGAGCCTGGGAGGTGCTGTCCTGCCAGCAAGGCTGGATTGCCCAGACCTGCTCGGACTGTCGCTCGGTCGGTCAGCCGAGCTGCTCGAAGGGGAAAGAGCATCTCCTGGGACCGGCAGCAGTGGGAGGGGAGGATGGAGAGGGGAGGACACACGTGGGTGCTGGTACGGGACCTACCCGGCCACCCCCTGGTCAGGCACGTTGAGGAAATCCATGTTCTGCTCGGACGGGGGCCGTGTCTTCGGCTGGCGGGTGGCATTTCGGGCAGGCAGCGCTGCGGCCGGCGGTCCCCGCGCCTGCTTCTGGGGTGCCGTGTAGGTTTCCCGGTGAGCCCGGCCATCGCTGTGTGGGAACTGGGGTGCCCCGTTCCTGCAGGCGCCTGGAAGACCCCCCACCCCGGGGATGGTGCATTACAGGGGGCCCACGCTCAGCCTGCACCCCCCCAGGAGCACAGTGTTGGCTGGACCCAGGCTGGCGTCCCCCCTCCCCGGCACCCCCTGCTTCAGCACTGCCCTCCTCACCTCTGGGTGCTGGTGGGGCACTTCGGGAGGGTGCTGGAAACTTGCTGCCACCTCTGCTCTGCGTTGCCCCCTTCCTCGTGGGCTCTGGGGGGACACGAGCCCCCCGTTAGGTGACGGTCCTCAGAGCCATCCAGGGAGGGGGCTGCCCCTGCAGTTTGCACCCGGCCGCCCTTTTCCCCAAAACGCCCCGTGCTGTCCCATCACCCGAACAGAAGTGGGTCCCTCCTGGGTGAAACGCAAACCCCGTAGGGCTGGGGTATACGCTGGCTCGCCCCGATGTCCCCAAGCTTCTGGCTGTGCCCTGCAGCCCCGGTGGTCCTGTCCCCCCACTCCGCCACCCCCCGGGTGCCCTGGCACTCACTGGCGTTCCTGGGGAGCCCGTCCCCGATGCTGACTGTAAGGGTTTTGCCTCCGGCTTTGAGGGTGGCCACATCGCCTTGTCCTCTGATGAAGGTGACGTTACGGGTGCCACCACCGCCCCAGCCCTCCTTCTTCACCTGAAACTGTAGTCTGGGGGAGGAGAGGGGCTGTGAGACTACGGGGATGGGACCTCATCTTGCTTTGTCACCTCTCCCAGCCTCCATCCTTACGTGTCCTTGAAGGAGAGGCGCAGCTTGGTGCGGGTGAGCTCCTCGTAGCGTTTGCACAGCAGGCTGATCAGCTCCGTCTTGAAGATGGACTCCAAGAAATTGTCGGCATTGTTCTCATGGAGGATGAAGAAATCATCCTGCCTGGTGCTGGGGGAGCAACCCCAGGGCGGGGCTGTCAGCGGGAGCAAGGCTGGTGCTGGGGGGGAGCCAGGAGGCCCCGCTGGGGCTGGGTCCACCCCAAGCAAATTTGGAAGGTGATTTAGCTGGAAACCTCCCTGGCCTCCAAAGCCCCATCTGCAAAGCACTCTGCGGGGAGAGGCCCAACACCCAACGCCCAACACCCAACGCCCAATGCCCTGCTGCCTCCACGGGCGAGGGGCTGGGGTCTGGCGGGGGGCACCGAGAGGCTGGTGGAGCTGATGGGTGAAGCCCATCCACACGGACCCCCCGCGCCGTGGAGCCCGTGCTAAGGGACGCACCTCAGCGAGACGCCGCTCACTGCCTGGAGCTCCACCTTCTTCTTGAGCACCTCCTTGATCTGCCCCTTCTCAGGACCTTTCTTCACCTTCTCCCGCCCGATCACGTAGAAGTACTTGGGGGTGAGGATGAAGTCCCGCTTGATGGGCTGGGAAAGGGCAGGAGCAGGGGGTGAGGGGATGTTTTTGGGGTGCACGAGCCCTGCACACATCCCACCCAAGGCCAGCCACCACAACCCACAGCTTGGCCTGTCCCAAGCCCCGAGTGGCTCCACGTACCTTGAACCTCCGGTCGTACTTAGTGATGGAGTCGGCAAAATCTATCCGCTCCCGCTTGGCCAGGAACTGGCGCAGCTCCGGCCGCTCCTCCATGCCCAGGTAATCACCCACAAAATTCCTGTTAATGCTGTTCCTCCTCCGCTCTTTGAAGTTGTAGAGGATGTTGGAGGCTGCATGGGACCCCAAAGCGATGCCGGTTGGAAAGGGCTCTGCGCCGGTGGCTCAGCCCTCGGCCCCTGCCTGCCTGCCTTCCCAAACCGGCTGTGGGAGCCATCCCATCGGCTGTGGCAGCAAGAAGTGGGGCTCGTTTTATGCCACAGGAGGAATCTGAGCTGCTTGAGCTTGGCTGGCTTCAAAACCCATTAATCGCCCTCAAAAAACCTTGTGCTGTGGGAAGGAGGAAGGGACCCAGCTGCTTTCTGTGTTTTCCCCCTTGATTTTTCATTGTACGCTTGGGAGGGTGGGAAAACACCAAAGATGGGGTCAGGTGGTGACCTTCCCATCTTTCTGCAAATGCTGACTCTCAGTACTCCTCTCCATCTGAGTGCAGGCAATGAAATGCAGAGCAAGACAGCGAGAGGCTCCGGTTTCTGTCCTATGGCCCCTCCCAGGGCTGGAAATAGGAGCAAGAAGTCCGCGCCCTCCTTTAAGATGTAGGAAAAGACCCCGGGCATCTCATGGTCTGGTCCCTCCTCACCCCTCTCCTCGTTAGTGCCACAATTAGGAGCCGGGCTGCCACCCTCCTGCTGCTCTGGCAGCTGGGCTGTGCCCAGCGAAGGGCACCCTAAAAGGGGTGCTGGGGTGCCGGTGTCCTTGTCCTCGCCCAGCCTTACCCTCCTCTCGCATCTGCTCATACTTCCTGATGGCGACGTGCCGGCGCCAGGCCTTCTGGATCACCCGGGCAAAGCCGTCGAATTTCCGCTCCCGCATCTCTTCGAGGAGAAAGAGCTGGAGGGGAGAGGGGGTGCTGAGCCCGGCTGGCCAGGGCCCCCCCAGCCCCTGTGCTGCATCGCTTCCTCGGCACGTCGGCACCCCAAACCCTGCCCAGCGTTGCCCAAAGCGATGCTCGGCTGCGTGCAGCGTCCCCCAGGGATGGTGGGTTGCGAGGCGAGGGGCAGAGCCGGGCCACCTACCGATTCGGGGTTCTTGACAAACACCTTGCTCCGACCCATCTGGTACTGGTCCGGGTCCATGTTGACGGAGCGCAGCAAGTGCTGCACCCCTTGCCGCTCGTCCCCGCGCCAGGACGGCCACGTCTCGGGCGTAAGGATGGCGTAGCTGCCGCGAGAGGGGACATGAGTCACGGTCAGGTTGCAGGGACCCGCCACCCCCCATCCCAATGGTCGCTCACCGTTGCAGGAATTTGTGGAAGAGGCGGCGGTAGGCGAAACCTGCCCGGCGCACTCGGATGTTCTCCTTCAGCCCCAGGTACTCGACTTGGTGCTTCACCCTGCGGAGCCCGGAGGGACACGCTCAGCGTGGGATGGCAGGTCAGTCGGGGACCTGCCTAGACCCCTCGGCCACCGCTTTGCAGGGGGAAGCCCTCAGCTGTGCACGCGTGAGAGCTTCTTGGGGCTCAGGTGGAGCTTCTGGGTGATGCATGTAGACAGGCGTGTGTGTCCCCGCATGCTTCCTCAGCACCCTCCTCTGGGTGCTGTGGGCAGCACAGAGGAACCAGGGGTGCAGTTTTTGGAGCAAAGTCAGTCCGGGCCACATCTCCATGGCCAGGTCCCGTTCCCTGGGCTCTGTGGGCTCCCTGATACATCGTGAGGGGCCTCTGTTACCTGCTCTCCTCCCAGTCCCGGGGTTTCTTGGTCTCGTTGGGCTTGATGCAGCGGATGTAGTGTGGCGTGCACTTCATTAGCGTGTTCACCAGGTCGTTAGCCTGTTTCTGTTGCAAGGATCGACCTCTAGCGTTAAAGGAGTTGGTGGGAGCCCATCACCCTGCTGCTGCCCCAGAGGCAGCTACTGTCTTGCAGCCTCTGGGACATACCTTGATTTTGGAGCCCGCAGTGGTCGGTCGCCCCTTTTTGTCAGAATCAAGCTTTTCTGGGAAAAGCATCCGGATGAAACCGCTGAAAGGCAGGTGACAGTCCCCAGGTGAGAGCCGCCAGGCTCCCCAAGCTCAGCACGCGCTGAGCTGGAACCAGCTCTGCTTTCTGCTGCTGGGAAATCCTGCACCACAGCTGAGCCCGTCCTCCCCGACTGTCCCCAGGCCAAGCAGGATGGGTGCTGGTGGGTGAGCACCCCTCTACCCAGCCCTGCAGCCCCTGGTACCGTTCTGCTCAACGGGGGGATGCCGCCGGTGCCCATGGGGCGATGCAGGACGCTGAGCACCCCAAGCTGTGGCTCCGGCAGAGACAGGACCAGCAAAGCTTTATGGTCTGGATGTTAAGGATGCCGCCCTCTGCCCCAGCCCTTTTGGGGCGGCCCCTGGGACCGCAGCACTGCCAGGACTCACTATTCGCTGCTCTGCATGAGCTCGATCAAGTCGGTGAAGAGCACGTCCCGGTTGCGCTCGCAGAAGCCGTTCACGTCGTAGGAGACCTGGGGACAGGAGGGGAGCTCAGCCCCGTGCCGCCGTGGCCGTGGGGTGTGGGGTGTGGGGGTGGGGTGCCGTACCTTGCCCGCGTAGTGGTGGATGACGAAGCCCGAGCTCCAGCTGTTGAAGTGCTCGTGGGTGCCCACGGCCGCCTGCAGCTTCTGCAGCAGGGTCTGGTCCGCCCCCTCGCCGGTGGCATGCATGGTGGCACAGACGTCGTCCAGGACGCTCATGATCCCAGGGGGGTTCTGGGAGAGGGAGAGTGAAGCCATGGGTGTCCAAAGGCTGCGGGCAGGGCCCAATCCTGCATCTGGTGGTGCTCAAGTGCCTCGTTCATGCTGAACCGCAGCTTAGGTTAGGGATGCAGAGCTGCTGCTCTCCCAAGGATGCTCCCCAGCAGGACCAGCTTCTGCCACCCATCCTCAACAGCACCCAGCCCATCCAGCACCCCCCTCCCTGGGTGCCTCGGCTCCCTGAGAAAGCCTCCCCCCGAGGAGGGGACCCCACTCACCAGCTTGTTCTCTATCAGGTCGCACACCACCTTGTTGTTGAAGTACTGGATCTGGGTCCACTTGATCCCCTCCTGCACGTATTCCTCCTGGGGAAGTGCAGGGAGAGCCAGGTGGGCCCCCGACCCGTGGGATATGCTGCAGCCCCCCGCTCCGGCTGCGGTGCCAGGACCTGCCTGTGGCAGGGGTGCAGGGTGCAGGAATTGGGGCGCTGGTGCCGCCCCGCAGCCCCCCCAGCCCAGCTCCCCTGTACCTGCTCTGCCTTCAGGGTCAGCTCTATGAAGATCTGTTGCAGCTTCTCGTTCACAAAGTTAATGCAGAATTGCTCAAAACCATTTTTCTGCAAAAGGACAAAAGATGAAAGAGAAGATGGGGCTGAGTTGGCTTCTGTTCCTCTCACCGCACTGGGGGGATCCCAAACAGCAGAGCCTTTGGGTCCTGCTGTGCTGCTCCAGGGACCCTTCTTGGGGCCATTGACTGCTAACAGCCCCCTGCTCCAGCCGCTCTCCTCGCTGCAGGAGCAGGGAAGGACATTCCCCAACTGGGCTCCTACAGCAAAGCAACACATACCTGGAATATTTCAAAGCCGTAGATGTCCAGCACCCCGATGCTGTACTCCTCGTGTGGCTTCTGCATAGCCCGGTTGATAGACTGCAGGGAGAGATGGGACGAGCCACCTTCATCGGGGGGCACAGGGCAACGGGGCCGGCTGCACGCAGGAGCGGATGGTGAGCATCCCCTGGCCGTGCTCGGCCCAGCCCACCGGCACCACACACCTCCACGAGAAAGTCAAAGACGCGCGCGTAGAGCCCCTTGGCCAGGGCGTCCCGGGTGTAAGCCGCCTGCTCCACGTTGAGGGTGACGGTGATGGACTCGGAGCGGCCCCCCCACTTGCTGTCCATTTTCCTGCTGGTGACCTTCTCGTTGAGGCGGTCCTGGTCGATCCCCAGCAGGTAGGCAGGGAAGGCCAGGGCTGGGCGAGAGGGTTGGGGGTGGTCAGGGCTGCCTGCTCCCCGTACGCCCCCGGCACGCTGCCCGCAGCTGCTGCTGGACCCCCCAGCCCTGTTTGAGTGCAAAGGACAGCAGAGGTGCAGCCACTGGGGATGTGGAACGCGGTCCTCCCTCTGCTAAATTACAGCAAACCAATCCTGGCATCTCTCCCCTTGCTAATTAAGCTCTGGTTGTGCCATTTTCTTGCTGCCTCAGTTTCCCCATGTCTAACGTGGGGAAGATGCTGACGCTGCCTCTCTCCTCTGCCAGGGGATTTGTGCTACGGAGAGTTTGCAATTCACTGCCAAGGGTCTCCACGAGCATCCCCACTTGCCCCCCTGAAGCAGGGGGAGTCGGCTACTCACAGTCAGCATTTTCCACCCGAGCGTAGTTGCCTTCCTCCCGAAAGCTGATGTTTCCCAGGTGGAGGATCCCCGCCACGATCTGCAGCACCAGCTGCTGGTCCTCACCGCGGATGCCGATGACCTGCATGGCGTTCTGGGGGTGTGGGGAGCCTGTCAGCCCCTGCCCGGCCACAGCCGGCTTTGGGGACTCCCCATCTCGGGCACTCACCATGGTCTCATGGAAGTCGCTGCGGTCGTCCGTGCCCTCCACCTGGTACGTGTCCGACTGGTTCAGGTAGTAGTAATAATCGGGGCTCATGATGCCCAGGTTCTGCCGCTGCTCTTGGGATGCCCCTTCAATGAGCTGGGAGAGAAACGGGAGCTGTGGTTACCCGGTCCCTGGCCCCCGCGGCAGCCCGGCCAGCTCCGTGCCCCCCATACCTGATAGTAGATGTGGAAATTCCTCTCGCACTCGTTCTGGCTCACCACCCGCGACTTCTCCAGCAGAAAGTTGGAGATCTTCCCCCCGTCGGGTTCGCCGCCCCGGCTGAACTGGATCTCGAAGTACTTGCCCTGCCCCGGCACAGCTCCCGCTCAGAGCCACGGCCGTCGGGACTCCTCACCCCCCCCAGCCCTGGCTTCTCTCCCCCTTCTCCCACCACCCTACGAGCATCGTTGGGACAGATCCTGGCCGCGGCGCTGACCCTCTGCACCTGCCCTGGTGACTTACGAAGCGGCTGGAGTTGTTGTTCCGGACGGTTTTAGCATTTCCGAAGGCTTCCAGCAGCGGGTTGGACTGCAGGATGATGTCCTTCACGTGCTGGGGGCAGAGGAGGGAGAGGGCTGAGCTGGGGGGTCGCACACCTGCGCCCCACTGCAGCAGCCATGCCTCGGGGCTGGGGACAGACCGGGGGTTTGCGTGTCCCCAGCCCTGGAGCAGGGGCTGCTCCGTGTGGCACCATCAGATGGGGGGAGCGGGGGGCCGGGGCGGTGGGGAGCAGTTGGGAGGTGAAGCGATGCGTGGCGGTGCGGGGCGGGGGGCAGCCATACCTGCACTTTCTCACCACCCCCAGACACTTTGGAGATGTAGCCCATGATGTATTTTGCTGCCACCGTTTTCCCGGCCCCGCTTTCTCCGCTGTGCAAATGTCAAAGCAGAAGAGATGTGAAACAGACCCACCAGAGTCACCCATCCCAGGGTGCTTTGGAGGGGCGACGGCGGGTGACGGGGGGCTGTGGCCTCTCTCCTGCTGTGTACTCTGAGCGTGTGGCAGCTCTAATGCCGGGGACGGGGCTGCCTGGGTGCTCTGGGGGTGCTCTGGGATATAAGTGGGGCCAGAGTAAGGCTGGGTGAGGAGTTGCTCCGGGAGGAGATGTTGGATTTCTTGTTGCTGGATTTTAGAGGGGAGGAGAGAGACTCAGGAGCATCAAGGGGAAGTCTCTGGCCTTGCCCCATATCCTGACCTCTTGCAACACTCAGCCGGAAAGGTGCATTGCACAAGGCTGTGTCCCTGCCGGGGACAACCCGGTCGCAGCCCCGGCTGGTGCTCATGGCCCGGGACACCGGGGTCCCTCCAGGCACCCCCACGCGCTGGGACCCCAGGACCCACCACTGGGCTTCAGCCGCCTCTTGCTGCTGCCCAGCAGCTGTGCTTAGCTGGGATGCCCCCAGGGCGCGGGGGGAGGTGGTGATGGGGGCAGCCGGCCCCGGAGCGGTGGCACAGGGTCCCCAGCTGCACCCCACGTACCCCCTACCTGATGATGACGCACTGGTTCTCCCCGTCGATCAGCATGTTGCGGTACATGTTGTCGGTCAGGGCGTAGATATGGGGGGGATTTTCATACTGAGCCTAAACAGGGGACAAGGACAGCAGCGCTGAGCACAGAGCAGCCATCAGCTCCCCACCCTGAGCTCCGTCCCCAAATCCCCGTAACTCTGCCCATGCGTTGCACAAGGCAGTGGTACACAGCAGGGAAGGGGAATTAGTCTTTTGCCACAAACATGAGCTAATCTGCAGCATGTCAGATGTTTTTTTGACTCTCCCCTCCTCCTTGGGAAGCTCGTTGTGGCAGAGCTCGTCACTCGGGCTGGATTTTACCATGTTTGGGTTGCTTTGGTGTGTATTTATGAGCTGAATTTCCCAGGAATGTGGATTTGCTCCTGAGTCTCGTTACTGACTCTCCATCAATGTGTTTGGGAGCACTGACCCCCCACAGAACCCAAAGGGCTGGGGAGGACAGGGACACTCATGGGACACCCCCCAGGTGTTTCGCTCCAAATTAAACCTAATGAACCCTTGGCCAACCCCGCAGCAGCCTCACCGCTCCCTGGTACAGCTCGATCTCCTGGTCGGTGAAGTACGGCATCTGCTTGAAGGGGTTGACGGAGATGAGCACCGGCCCAATGTAGGTCTGAGTGGCAGGTTAAGGTCTGCGCATCCTTTCCCATGTCCCCCCCTTCCCACCGCCCCTTCCTGCCCCGGAGGCAACGTCAGTGAGAGCAATGGCAGGAAGGGGGTTGCGGGGTCCCTGCCTCAATCCTGGAAGCTGCACCAGGAATACCACGAGGGTTTTCAGCTTGTGTGCAGGCAGAGCTGCTGCCGTGACTTGGTGCTCTCCCGGCCACGGGGTCCCCAGTGCTTCGCTCCCTCGGCCCCGGGGTGTCCCCTGCAGTGTGATCAGTGCAGGGTACAGCAGGAGCATCCCCTCAGCTCCCTGGCCTCTGGCTGAGGATCAGCTCCAAAAGTGGCATTTCCAGCATCCCGCAGCCTCCCGGAATTCACCCTCTGCTCAGCTGCTCATGCTCCATCTGCGGCTTTTGCAGCAGAAAACTGATTCCATTTTACAACCAGGGAAACTGAGGCATGGAGAAGAGAGAAACTGCTGGCTCCTGCCTTTCCCCGGCCACCCAGCCACTCTGCCTCCCTCGGCCCCTGCCTGCAGCATCCCAGGCTGTGGGCAGGGGAATGGAAAAGTGGGAATTGCGCCTGGAAATGATGCAGCAGCAGGATGGGGATGAGCAGCCAGCGCCCCAGGGCAGGTGCTGGGGAGGTCGAGGTGGGAGACGGTGCCAGCGTGGTTGCCCTGAGCCCTCGATGTCCTATTTTCGGCCCACCTGACAGCGGGGTGGGGGAAGAGCAGACGAAGGGCAGGAGGAGAGGGGCTTTTCTGGGAAATGCAGAAGCGCGGGGCCTTGAGTCATGGCTAGACAGGGGCTCTGCGCACAGCAGCATAAAAAAAAGGAAGAAAGAGGCTGCATGGGGTATTTTTTTCCTCCAAAAGAAAAAATAAAAAAAGCCAACCCCAAACCCAACCACTAAACATATTTAAAGCCCCAGGGCTGCCGAAAGAGCGGGGAAGGTGGCTGCGTCACCGCCGGCCCGGGACTGAGCATCGCCTTGTAAGGACAGAGCCACATCTTCAGGGAAACCACAGCCACTTGCAGCTCAGCCCCGTGCTCAGCCCCGCTGCCAACTGAGACCCCGCCGCGCTCTGCTCTGCACGGCAGGGATTTCGTTCTCTTCCCCACCAGAGCTGAGGTGCAGATAAAGCACGTGCGATGGTGCCAGGGTGCTGAGCCGGCTACATGCCCCAGCAGGCGTGGGGCGAGCGAGGCAGGGCTCAGCACCTTGAATCGTGGGCACCACGGAGCCCGAGAGCCACTGAGCCTCGTGCGTGGTGCTCAGATGTGTCACCTCTGTGATGAGAGCCAGCGACTGCAAAAGCCTCTGGGGCTTGGGGATGGCGCAGTGGGGGCAACACTGGGCAGGGTGGGAGCTTTGCACCCCGGACTGGCTTGATGGTGTCCCACGTGGCCTGACACCGGTGGGGAGTGAGGGGTGGCACCTCCTCCCCATGTCTGCAGGGATGCTCCCGCCCCATCCAGGGTTTGCTTGGATTTGTTGTGGGTGCAGAGCAGCCAGGGCACACTGTGGGCATTGGCGGGGTTGGGTGACAGCAACAGGGGACGATGGCCACTACTGGCACAGTTCGGTCCCCCTGGCACAGACAAGTGGGTCTCCAGAGCAGTGGGAGACAGCAGATGAGGGGCTTTGCTCAGTGCTCTTTGCTTAGGGCTTTGTGGCTGCAAAGGAAGGACCAAAATGGGTCTTGGGGCACAGCAGGATGGGGGTCACGGTTGCAGTGTCTCTGCCGAGTGCAACTCAGCTTGGGAATGGCAGCATTCCCCCAGCCGATCCCAAGTTTGTCCCACCACAGTGGGGGGACAGGACACTCTGCAAGCATTGGGGCAGCTCCAGTTTGGTCCATGCCCTGGCAAAGACTCAGAGCACAGCCCTGCCGCTCCCCAACCCTGTCCTGCTGCCCTGGGAAGGATACAAAGATGTAATCATCCATAAAACGCTTCTTGAGGTTCTCCACGATGGCCTCCTCGGAGACCTTGGACAGCAGGACCATGTCATCCACGCCGCTCTGCTTGACGTTGTGGCTCTGCCAGTGGAAGCGCTCCTTGCTGCCCTGCGGGGAGAGGGCCACAGCGACTGCACCGGGGCCACCTCCGACGGGAGTGGGGCTCCGGGCCTGGGTCTGGTCCCGGCTCCCCCCGAGCTGCTGGCAGCTATAACTGGCCCCCACCCCAGCGGTGGCTCCAAGGCAGGCACCTTCGGGTGGTGCAGAGAGGAGTGGGTTTGGCTGGGAACTTGCAAAGCTCAAAATCCCAGCGCTGCCGCACCCGGGTTTGCCCCATCCCTCTGGCCGGATCCTGCCTCACCGCAGGTCTGGCACCCTGGCGAGGAGCAGATGGAGCACTGACAGCCTGCGGGCATGTTTGTAACACCAGCCCTGCTCGTTACAGAGGTAACGAAGGACTAACGAAGCACAGGCTCTGCTTATGAGTCAAAGGGCTAGCAAAAATAACCCAGGGGAAGGGCAAAAATTGCAGCTGGCGGGGGCGTCCCCGGCACTGCGCATCCTCTGCACCCCCGCGTCACCTTCGCACCAGGGCAGAGGTGCGACTGTGCCCCCACCACTCTTTCCTCCCTGCCCAGGGAGATGCCAGCACCCACTTTCCAGTCGCCCCCCAATTCGCCTGGCTCTGTCCTCCGGGGGCCATGGGGCAGCAGGAAAACCGTGGGCCGGGATTTAAGCTCTTGAGGGGCTAAACACAGCCCTGGGCTGGGAGGGGAAGATTTCACTGTGCAAAAAAACCCACTACTCAAATGCCCCTTGTCCTCGATGCTGCAGAGGAAACCTGCTGAACGCAGCCGCGGTGCCCGCGTGGCCCCCGGCGCGGTGCCCAGGAGGGGGCACCCCATCAGGACCCGCCTGCGGCTCCTCTGCGCCCCTCCTGCAGCCCCCGCAGTTCCGCTTTCACCCCAGCACTCCCAGCACCGATTTCACTTCTCCTCCCCCCGTCGCCCCGGGCCTTTTACTCTTTCCATTTCCCTTTTCTTCTCTTCCCCTTTTTTCTCATTTTCCTGCTGGCTCTCAATATTTCAGGCCTCGGGACCCCGATGCTTTTGCACCCTCCCGTCTGCCCCTGATTTTCGCAGGCTGCCCGCAGCCCCCTGCACCCACCCTCGGATGCTCGGCACAACCCAGCACCATCGCAATGGGCGATGGAGGGACTGTCATGGAGCGTGGAGGAGCTCGGCAGCATCATGCTGCTTCCCCCAGCTGCCTCCCTCCCTGCTGGGCTTTGCAGTCCAAAATACCATCCATGCCCCCCAAACCCCAAGTGCGACTCAAGCCCCCATAGCCAGTGGAGGGGCTTTTGGCTTCATTGTCCCACCACCTTCCCTTGGGATGCATGGACCTGGGTCAGCTCAGGGGGTCCCACAGGGGTGGGGGCTGCTCACACAGCCTGAAACCACGTGGAGAGCTTCTCCTCTCCCTCCTGTTTGTTGCTTATGGACCTTTTTCTTGCCTTCCCCTCCTCTTCCTCCCCTCCATCCTAATAAGCCCCTAGAAAAGCCACCCGGAAAAACGCAGGTGGGCTTAGTCATCCGCTCCAGGTCACCGTGCTGTCACCCAGGGAGCTGTCGGTGACCCCAGGAGCTGCCCAGCTTCAACCCAACCTGGCCACAACCTTGTGCTTCAGGTGGAGACGAGCGGGTCAGGAGAAGTCTGCGGGGAGCCCGAGACCTCGGTTCCCCATCCCCTGCCTCCCTCGCCCTGAGCCCTCTGGCGCAGGCACCCCGGGCTCGCATGGCTGGTTACGGCACCAAATTAAGGCAAACATGAGTATTTCCTGTATTGCAAGCTTGGCACTTTTGAGCTGACACCCGGAGTTTCTCTTTCAGTCAAACTGACTGCTCAGAGCTGTCAGTGGCAAGGGTGGGCCTTTGTGACACCTCCTCTTCCTCCGGGTGCAGGTTAGGTGCTTTCCTGGCTCAGCCTGGGCACCTGGTGCAGCACAGCTGCAGGGAAAACACCGGCTTGCTTTAAATGAAGGGTTTGTTCCAGGTATCTGCAGGGCCGTGGTTGTTTCTGCCCTGTTTCTGGGAGCACAAAGTCTGCCTGGCTTTCCTCAGCACGCCCCGAGGGGTAGCACGTGGGGTTTGCAGGGCCAGGGCTTGCTAAGCTGGGTAAAAGCCTTGTGGGGAGGGTGAAGAGGAATGATGCTCCTCGAAACCGTGGCACTGCCTGAGTTCAGCGCCCAGCCAGCCCTTGCGGGACGGGGGCTGCAGGCAGCATCCCCGCAGGGAGCGGGGGCACAAACTGAATTTGCTTTCAGAGGTTTGGGGCAGCGGTTCCTCAGTCCCTTCCTCTGTCCCAGGCCGAAGCGAGGGATGAGCCAGGAAGCAGTGGCTCGACAGCCGCCGCCGTGGGGGTCCCCAGGGAAGGGGACTGATGGGTGGCCTGGACCAAACACCTCCGTGAGGCCATTTCATTCTCAAGCTGAACAGGGAGCAGCTTTCAGCAGCCCTTGGCCTGGGCTTCCAGGTGCAGTTTGCAGCCAAAGTGACTTTGTTCTGCTGGTGGCCCCATGCATGATGAGTGCACGTGTTGGGGATCCCCATCAAGACCCCCAGGAGCACCCCAGCTGAGGGCTGCGGGATTGGGACCGTCACCACCGCAGCCACCGCCTGTGCCCAGGGCTGCGGATGCACCCAGTGCTCATGATAGGATTGCTGAGGGAGGGAGGGGAGCAACCCTGCGTATTGCAAAACATCATCTGTTTTTCTTCAAAGCTCAGGTCTGAGCCACTGAAAAAACCCTGCAAACCCCAAGCGGGGAGCGGACGCAGCCCAAGGTGACACCTTTTCTCTTAAGTCAGGGCAAGCCTAGATGCAGCCAACACCTTAAAACCACCAGAAGCCTTGAGAAGAGCAGCACGGGGTGATGCATCACTGTCACAACCCCACCAGCTCCCAGGCACAGGCAGCGTTTGTGGATGGGACATTTCCCCCAGCATTTTGGGGATGGGGGCTGGCCCCGGAGCTGGGCCCAGGCAGGGGTCGGGGTCGTGGCTGCACAGCCCCACGGCCCTTCGTGAAACCACAAAACATCTTCAGGTCTCGAGTGGCGGTTGTGTTTGTATCTAGGGGGGGACAGCATCTGAGCAGCCTCTCAGAGGTGTCAACCGTGACCGTGGGTGGGAGAAGGCTCCGTTTCAGCCTGGCCACCGTCCCCTTCCTGGCTGGGCAGAAATGTCTGGGGACAGCATCTCTCTGAGACACAGAGGGAGCAGAGCCGCAGGCTGAAGTACATGGCTGCGGCCACACTGTGCAGACCCTTACTCCATGCCTGAGCATCTCCCTAATTTTGAGAGCTTTCATCTTCCTCTTCTGCCTCCAGATCAACCTCCAGCTCTGGCTGCTGCCCTTTCAGCAGCCCCGTGCCCTGCCCATGGCCCCTGTTCCCCGCATGTGCCAAGGTGCAAGGACTGGCCCTGGGCACCGGCAGCGGGTCCTTCCCAGCTTGAGCTGGCCTGGGGGGTACGGCCCCCCCCCGCTGTACCCTGCCCACTCCCTGCCGGCACCGTGAGCGCTGAAACCAGAAGTGCTGGTGGGAAGCTGGGCCAAGAGGAACACAAGGTTTCTCCTGTGGGTACCACACCGATGACGGTAAAATCAAAACCACTTTGTGTCGGCCCAGCCTCACCGCCTGGTGCCCTCCATCCTGCTCGGGTCAGTGCTTTTGGGGGCACCGACCCTGCACCCAGCACCCATCCCCAGCTGCTCCCCACCACTGCGCCCTGCGTCAGTCTCTCACCCAGCCCCAGCTCCGCTCCCTGTCCCCAAGCCTGGGCAGCACCGTCCCCTCTCCAGCGGGGACATCGGGTGGGCTCCTGGTACCTCCCGGAAAGCAGCAAGGGACCACGATGGGTGCAGGAGAGAAGAGGGCTGAGGTAGCCCGGAGGTGGCAGGAAGAGAGGGTGACATCCCCAGGGTGCCCGAGGGAGATGGGGTGGGGGGAGCCCAGCCAGGGCCCCGCTTGCACTCACCATGGTGTCCCTGCGTCTTGCCCCCGGGGACGGGGCGCTCGGGGCTCCTGTCACCGAGGGACCAGGTCCATCTCAAAGCACTTTGCTTTTGTGTTTCTGCTGCAACTACAAACTGCAACTAATTTTTTTTTCCTCCTCCCACTTCCTCATTTCGTGCCCGTTTGCCGGGGGTGGGGAGGACGAGGGCGGCTCTCTGCTGCTGCGGGGGGACCTTGGGGTGGCCCTGCCCAGGGTGACCCCATTTCTGCTGCAGACGGGTGCTGCTGGTGCTGGGGGTCACCAACCTGGGTGGATGCTGGGATGCACAGAGCCTCCGCAAAAGCTGTCCCCCCTACCCGAGGTGACAGTTTGATGTGCCCCCTTCCAGGGGTGGCCAGTCAGTGCTGGGGGATGCTCTGCTTTAAGGTGGTTTTACGAGCAAGATGCTTTTGGTTGCTGCATATTTTTCAGGGCTTTTGAATAAAAAAGGCCACACTTGAGGAAATACTTTGGGTACAAATGGGACAAAGTCATTTCAGAAAGACCATCACTGGAGCTGTGTGGAGGATGAGAGCGGGGCTCCATGCAGGGGACCGCCACAGTGGTGTCCCCACTACGACTGCGGAGCCGGTGCTCCTGCAAACACATGGACCAGTCTTCATGCAACAGCACTGGTGTGCAAACACACCTGTGCAAGCCCCGGCTCATTGCGATGCTCCCTTCCAACCTGGTATCCTATCATTGTGCCCCTGTACTGGGCACTGGTGAGGCCGCACCTCGAATCCTGGGTTCAGTTTTGGGCCCCTCACGACAAGAAGGACATTGAGGGGCTGGAGCGTGTCCAGAGAAGGGCAACGGAGCTGGGGAAGGGCCTGGAGCACAAGTCTGATGAGGAGCGGCTGAGGGAACTGGGGGTGTTCAGCCTGGAGAAGAGGAGGCTGAGGGGAGA
>VZTQ01002166.1:0-38829 GCA_013400755.1 Pelecanoides urinatrix
TGAAGGAAGCTGCAGCCCATCAAGAGACTGCATTGGAGCAGGCTCCTGGCAGGAACTGCGACCCCATGGTGAGGAGCCCACACAACAACAGGTTTTCTGGCAGGACCTTTGACTCTGTGGGGGACCCACACTGAAGCAGACCATTCCTGAAGGACCGTACCCCATGGAAAGGACCCATGCTGGAGCAGTTATAAAGGACTCTCTCCTGTGGGAGGAACCCCACACTGGAAAAGAGCTTGAGGAAGAAGGAGTGGCAGAGAAAAAGTGTTATGAACTGACTGCAACCCCCATTCCCCATCCCCCCTCTGCTGCTTCAGGGGGAAAGAGGTAGAGAAATTAGGACTGAAGTTTAGACTGGGAAGAAGGGAGGGGTGGGAGGAAGGTGGTTTTAAATTTGTTCTTATTTCTTATTGTCCTACCTCTGTTTAATTAGCAATAAATTAAATTATTTTCCCCAAGTCGAGTCTATTTTGCCCACAATGGTAATTGCTGAGTGATCTCCCTGTCTTTAACTCGAGCCGCAAGCTTTTTGTTGTGTTTTCTCCCTCCACTTTGTTGAGGAGGGGGAGTGATAGAGCTGCTTGGTGGGCACCTGGCGGCCAGCCAAGGTCAACTCACCTCAGGTGCAAAATGCTGGGCTGTGTTTTATGGAAACGGAATACAAGTTCCACCTAAATCTCCTTTGACATTGTTAAACCCTCCATATAATTTTAGACCTGATACTAAATGTTCATTTTCATTGACATTGATTTGACTGTCTTTTGTGTATCAAGCTGAGTGACAGTCTGTATCATTATTCTTGGATGAATATTTTTTATGCTTTTGACATGACCTGGTGTCTTACCCCTTAGGTCAGATTATCTTTTTAGTTGTACCAATATGAATTTAGAGCACCTCCTGGGAAGTCAGTTGAGTTATTACAAATTTATGCTGATGTAAATTAACCCAGAACTTGGTTGTTTGCATGAGAAATACAAGTTTAAAGAAGTTTATTTGATTTCTGTGTACTGAACAGGTTGTATGGAGAATTCTTGCTTATTTGCAGTCTTATCTTGTCACTTTTAGCAGAGATCATGCAGCAAAAAATGTAACTTTTTAAAAAACTTTTTAAAAAAAATACTTGCACTGGCAGCAACATGTTAGTTACCTAGTAACTACTCCAGTGTGGCCTGTAGCTCTATTTTGTATACATCTAGCTAATCATTTCTCTATAGCTGGGTCACCACTCCTAGAGGATAATGCCAAAACAGGAAAAAACCCTGATGGTTATCAGTCCTTGTTTCCTCTATTGTATGATTTGGTTTGTGACTGGTGGAATAATATTTCTTTTTCCTTTGTTGGTTTATATATTTCAGTATCACCTTCATGCCAGGGAGTCAAAGGTCAGATAATACACAATATTACTTGTCTTTGTTGTAACAATAGTTTGTTACATTTGTGTGACTTGCCTGCAAGATTTTATGTGATGGGTTTAACATGCAGAAGCTGTAAAACAGAAACTGTTTTTCAGACAGATTTATTGACAGTAGTTAAATTTTTGGCTGGATGTTTAAGTCATAGAAATGGTACTTTGTTGCAATAAGTAGAAGCCG
Organism: Pelecanoides urinatrix; assembly: GCA_013400755.1. Lineage (NCBI taxonomy): Eukaryota > Metazoa > Chordata > Aves > Procellariiformes > Procellariidae > Pelecanoides > Pelecanoides urinatrix. Next base: position 1,593 of record VZTQ01002166.1, read on the forward strand.
ATATACTGTAATGAACTGGCCAGTGTGTAAATATAAATTTGTAAGGAAATGGTTATAACCATCGTCAGAATCTGATCACTATTAAAAGCTAATATTGATTCTCCTTAATCATATGTGAAGGGAACTTTTGAGGCAGGACTGCCACCAAATAGGATTGCTGTAGATTGTGTCATTTCCTGACAGAAGTTTGTCTCAGTCTACCACTGACAGAGATCCCAAAATATTCTAGACAACCTATGCTAGTGTTTAACCATCTTTACTTATACAAAGAGATTTTCAGTTTAAACTCATTGTTTTGGGGGATTTAGATGTACTCATAGTCTGTAGGTAGTTCTAACATGGGCAGTTATGAGTATTTCTTTGCAGTGTGTAGTCCTAGATAAGCATCCTCCAAACCATCTGCAAAATGTTGTATCATGAGTTTTAGGCTGTAGATATTCACCATCTCCTGGGCCATTTCCTGTAGTAAAACAGCATGGAAATGTTATTCAGTATTTGACAAAAAGGATGATTTAATTATTAATGAATTTGATTTTCAGCTTGTGGACTTCAATATGTATTTTTTGAACCATCTAGGATAAAAAAGAAAGATTGGATTTATGGAAAAATAGTTTTCTGTAATTTTTATGAGTTTTAAGCAAATCCTTCTCCCAGGATTTTTGACAATAGAAATCAGTTCAGAGACATGAAAAGTCATTATGAATATCTGACTATCTAAATGATACAAAGATTAATTTTGTCCTTTAAAATGTATTATCAATATTTTCCTTCTAAAATAAATATTTGTATGCATCCATTCTTCCAGATTCTGACAAATTCTTCATGCAACTGCCAAAATTCTGATAGCTCCTCTGCTTAAACAGATATAGTAATTGCTAGAAATTTCCTGAGAGAGTCAGTTCTCCTGAGATTTCCTACACATTTGCCAATTAATATGGATAGAGAAACAGCCAAATTTTTGTGATGTTTATCTGAAGCAAATCACTGAGCCTGTGGTGGTTCATCAATTGCTAATGAGAGAAATTTAAGCTTGTGAATGCATATTGTTGAGAATATTATGGATAAAATCTGTACCCCTCAAAAGTCAGGGTCCAATTTATCATTAATTTCAATGGGGCCAGATTTTAATCCACTGTAAAAAAGCACTGTATAAAGGAGGTGGTTTAAAATGACACTACAGTCTTTTGCCTGTACTAGAATTCTGCAGTCCTGCAAGAAGATAAAGTACATGAAAGGAACACAGCAGTAAAGAATATGGTATTCTATATTATCTTACACATTGGGGAAGTTGAATATAACATGTAGATTTGACAACTGCAGAGAAATTCTGTTCTACTCAAATAATGTCAATAACAGGTATAAATAAAACCAAGATTTCGACTGCTGAGAAATAAATTATAAACAATTATTTTCTTTATTCTTCCCACATCAGTAATTTTTATAATTTGTCATAAAGATGCAAGCCCCATTATTTAAACCTTTGGCATTTTGATCCACTTGTCCTTATTCAGCTTCCACAGATTAATTAATGTAACCAGCTGTTATCCAGGTTTTCCTAAACATCCCAAAATTTCATCTTGGGCATTTAAGCTATTTCATTAACTTGGCCTTGGAGATTTTTTTGTCCTATTTTTGGTCATATCAATTTATATTCACTGCACTGCCGACTCATACAGCCTATTCTCATTATGTAGTGATAATGTTGCTTCGTCTTCAAATCTCTTCCTCTTAACCAGCTTGATTCCACTAATTCAAAGACTTTCAACTACTGCATGTCTTTGCAATGTCCTTCTGCATGAGATCATGAACAGTGGGTTGACTGTATTTTCCAGTCAAAATTAAAAACACATTCGTTCAGCTTGACTTATGCTTAGTGACAGCTCTGTGTATTTCTCACTGTGATGTGAATACATGAAGGACACAGCACAAAGATGCACTGAATTATATTGCATTGTGTGGTAAATGTGATTGGGGTAATTACCAGTGTCCAAGTTTTTATCTGTTTTGTCATTAAAGTCATTGTTATACCAATAACAGAGATAAATAATAGAACTGTTTTATTAGTGTCTGTCTTGCCTAAAATGTGAATGACAGAAAAACAATAAAGATGACAGTAAAAATATAACATTAAAAAAAAAAGCACTTCTTAACAGTGCAGGTGTAAATGTCACTAATGAAGTAAGAACAAATATGTGATGTTAATTACCCTGGCTTACTTAAGTGCAGAATATAAAAAGTGGGGGATGCTTGTAAAAAAGATAATCAGACAAGTTAACCATTATATTATATCATGCACTCTGTTGAACACTATATTCATTTTCCTCTACAGTGTAGCACTTTAAAGCATGTTACACTGCATGGACAAACTTTGAGTAAAACATTCCAAATATACGTGGGATATTTTTGTTTCCTCTAGTGTTTACAGAAGGTGTGTTTTCAAAGAAACTTGTCTGAGCCTGTCCCAGACAAACTATGGGTACTCTTATGTTGTATATCACATTGTTGCAATTATTATTATTTACTATTAGTTACCATTATTTTTAGTATTGTTAACATTTTTTCACAATGATATTTTATTGGGATAGCATTCTTTCTGGTTTACTGTTTGCATGTCTGGAGGAACTATAACATTACAGTGTACTTGTCATTGGCCATAGTACTTCTCCAGCTGTTGGGTAAATGTCAAAGTTTGGACTACAATTTCAACTATGGACTCATTATTCCAGTCTGGGAATGTAATGTTCTTTTAAGGGGGATGCAACTATAGTTCATAACCAAGCACAGATCACAAAGCTTCATTAGGTGGTCTATCCACAGATGGGCTGTGTAGGGTAGTCACCTTCTTATTTATGAATGTAGCTATTTCAACATCTTCTATGTGTCCTATTTGAAAAATGATAATTCCTGAAGTTTTTTTTCCTTACACAAAAGTAATGATTCAGTAGTTTGTTCTGATTCAATAAAATGTTTAAATGTATTCTTTTAGATTTTTCCAAATTGAGGCTAGTATGGAATTTAAGTTAGTTTTTAACTGGTCTACCTGTATGGAAGTGAGTGGAGCTAGGCTAATTTACACCAGCTCAGAATATGTCCATAATACTTATGATCTCATTCTCTAAATTATCATCATATCAAGTTGATTTTGCAGAGTGATTAAAATTACATACTAAGAAATTCTGACAAGAAAGGGAGAAAAGAAGCTTTTGAAAGTTTGAAATCAGCATTTCGCTTTAGAACAACTTAGCAAGGACCACCTGCTGCAAGAAAGCGCCAAGAGCAGCTCTTGTCATATAAATTCATTTTCTGAGATGCACAAAAGAGTCAATATTTAAAGTCTGTTGTTCATTAATGTCATTGTTTAATGCAGATGGCAATAATGAGTCACATGGAGTGCCCTTCACACTGACTGGTGATAGTGATAGAAGAGGCACAACACAAAATACTAATACTATTAAAATACTCAAGCTCTTATGTAACTAGAAGTAACACTGGCAGAGATGTTATTAGAACATTGTACTCTGGGAGTGCTATATTTGTAAATTACCATTTCTTAGACTATTATCACAACATAATTGCTTCAGTATTTCCCTCTGTCCAAAATCAGTTTAAAAGTAATTTCTGAGGAAAATTGTTCTACTTAAAAAATAGGAAAGCAATGTTTTAATACTGCTAGCACAATAAAGTTTAATTGCAAATATTTAGTTAATATTCTTTGGCTTATTTCTCACTATCTTTCTAGAAAAAAATCTTCAATTTAATATCTCTCAACTACAACATGGAATCTTCTGACAGGATTTCAATATCCACATTTAAGCAACTGTTCATATAGGTTGATTTGCAAAGATGTGAAACATTCAAAACCCCCTTAGAGTGGTACAACTGCTCAATAATACCATTCCAAGATCATTTGCATAGGTTAAATACAGACTTAATTGCCAAATTAAACATTGGTCATACAGAACTCCAAGACACTGACAGCAAAGTGTCAAAACAGTCAGAATTGACTTGCTCATGCTCCCAGTGTTCTAAAAATAACATCACAGTTGTTTAAATTGTAAAATAACAATAACATTTTTCCATTAACAGTTGTATTTTTGATGGGAAGAAACACCCATGAAAACAAACTAATGTTTTTCTTTTCATTTGATAGGAAATGCATGAAAAAGTAAAAAGAACACAATTCTCAGAAATAATGAACAATGTAGAACAATATTTTAAATATAAGTAAACTATGCTAGAATAAAAAAGGGCAAATATTTTATAATCACTTCAATGAGTGGTTTGACTATTGAGAGACTCAGAAGCTTTAGTCCCTTGAGCCTTTGAGAATTTCATAGCCTCTTAGGTGTCTAAATCACATTTGTAAACTTCCCTTACCTTTAAGTCTGTTAATGAAAGTGAAAGTTGGTTTAATTTTGAAATCATTTAGATGTGTTTAAAAATGTTACCTCTGGCTAAAGAAAATACTGGAGCTGTTTCATTACAAATATTTAACTGTTTCTTTTATGCTGTTCTCGGGTAGTAACAAAGGAGCAGAGAGAAGATGTAGGTCTCCGAGATAATTTCAAAATTAAAAGGTGGATTTTCTCTTCCTCATCAACTGGACACAAAAATTTCTTCTGATCTTTGACAATGCATTTCTTTGAAGTATATTGGCCATTATTTTCTTCATTCACAGTAAAAACAGAAAGGTACATTAAATGGTGCTTTCATTTTCAGTGTGTGATTCTGAGTGCAGAACTCAGCCTTATAAAGATCTGTAGTTGCTGACAAGAATTAACAGTGTGAAAGATATGCTTGGCCTACAGTTATGTAGCCTTTTATATTTCCTCTAAGACACAGACAGGAATGCTGAATCTTCATTCAAGTATTTGATTGCTAGGCTGAAAAGCTGTTACTTTAATATGGAAAGTAAATTACAAGATTCAGACCTTCTCAGTGAACAGAGGAAAAGGATGAATTGAAACAAACAGCAGGCTGCACATCAGTCCAAACTAAACCAAAAGAAAAAAAAGCCACATCTATGTTATTTCAAATACAATGTAGACTGATAAACATATAACCCCAGTAGACAAGATGCAACCTTTATTTTAGGTTTAAGGATGCAGAGGAGGGAAGAAAAGAACAATAGCATAGATTATGTGGTGTTTATCCTCCTTAGATATACATAGCTGGAGTTAAGCAAAGCAAATATGGGTAAAAGCTATTCTTTCTTTTGTGGCAGGCATATTTCCTTTGCTGATTTCAGACAAGGTAATTTTGTATTATCTGAAACTGCAACTCTTACTCCAGAAATTCAATTCACCAAAACCTAGAGGATTAAGTAGGACTGAAGTGTGATCACCAAAAGGAAGCTCTGAAGAAAGATTAAAAAAAAAAAAAAAAAGACAAAAACAATTGGTTGATGTTTAAAACATAGTTAAGTTGATTCCTCTCTTCTTTTCCCAGAAAGTAAAAACAGCCTCTGTCCAAACATTGTAAAATACTTTTTAAAGTGACTCAATACCTTTGAATGTTAGAACTGATTTTCTTTCTCACTGGTCTGCATGGGAGACCAAATTTAAATGACAGAAAATCACAGAACAAACTACTAGTAGGCCAGTACACACAACGATGTACTGTCCAGCTCTCAGACCCTTCCAATGCTGCACACCATTGGACTGAACACACGCTCACAGTTACTGTGAAAACCTTAATCTGGTATAATTTCCTATTTTCTGAAAGCTGGGGCTGTGCCATCAGAAAGTAAACTCAGTGTCATTCCTGCAGTTGAACAGTTGCGGCAACAGAAAGAGGAGGGTCATATATATAGCTGTCTTGACTAGTTATAGAAAGGAAGCAGCTGATGCCCCAAAGGAAAGCTGCAAAGTTTCTCAGATGCTTCTTGTCTGGAGAAGCCAAACTGATCAGAAATTTTGGGCCACTGGGAGAAGGTCAATATTGGAAAACAACTTACTCAGTTCTGGACAGATAACTGACAAGGGCATCGTTCTCTTGTTTCAGAAGAATATCAAGCAAGGGCTGAAGGAAAGGTAAAAGAAGTTTGAGATATGTAAGGAAGTCCTATATTCTTCAGTGTTTGTATTAATACCTTGCCTTTATCTTAAGATTTTCCCTCACAATTTTCAGAGCTCTTGTTCATATTCAAGACAAACAGGTCTGCTGTGGTTTGGCAGCTCATGCCTTCCAATGACAAATGGAGTGGAGGTGGAGAAATGTTTTTTGTAATTAAATGAAGCTCTGACATATGGTAAAACATACTTGTACGCAGGCATGTAGAGTGCAAAGGAGAAAATGAAATTCCCTTCATTTTATGTCAGTGTTGGAGGATTTTTGGCACATGGGGCTCTCAAGAAAACCTTCCTCTGGACTGCAATTATGCTTTAGAATGTACATCACAGGAACCGAGTCCTCAATACAGAGGAACTGACTCCTCAATAAAGACCTACAATAGGTCCGTTCATTGCATGAAGCATTCTGTCAGTAGATTCTGAGATGCAGATCAAAGGTTTCAAAGATAACCAGTGAGTGACCAGACCCTCGAGATTATAATTTTGAGATACTGAAAAATCAGATTTTCAGCAGGTGGCAAGTACTCTCCTTTAAAACCTTGGATCCTTTAAGGCCTCTATTTCCTTTCCTTTAAACTAAAAAAAAAAAAAAAACAGAAAGAGAGACACCATAAATCATTGCCTCAAATTTGGGAAGAGGTGATAGCTTTGCCGTGGAGTATGACTGGAAGAATTTTATTGCTGCATTATGATATAGAATGTCATGTCTACATTAGAAAATGAAGCTCAGGCAGGATAAGTATCTTACCAAAGTAAGAAGACTGTTGATTAAATAGATTGCTAGAGCCTTTCCCACTTTCTCAACTTTAAACATTAAACTGTGTTTCTTTTATGACTAAAGCAAAGCAATGAAATCATTATGTATTGAAAATGTAGGAGCCAGCAGTTCATAATTTTTTATGACTGTTACAACTGGGAAAAAAATCCCTGTTGTACTTCTGATTCATTTTCATGATCCATTGACCAGCTGGTATGAGAAGCATCATTAATGAAGCATGAGATTTCATGCAATTTGGCCACCCAGCAGGAGATATGCTTCACCTTATGCTGATTCTCTTTTTACTAGCTCCTACAGCCAGGAAAGTCAATGTGTTAAGGACACATTAAAAGTAAGATAAGTATATATTATTCAGTCTTCTTTGGATATCACTGACAACTATCATACTGCTTCTTAGAGTGACAGCTTTCAACAGAGCATTGCTCTGTGAAATAGAGTACAAAGCCACACACTGTGAAAGGAAAAATGTAAAATCAAAGGAGTTTTGTAACAGCTATTATTCAGTGAGGTTTTAGATATTTTTAACAAAAGCAAACCAGGATTTTTTCTCTCTCATAAGAAATCAGTACTGGAAACAAATTAGATTTTATATATCAAGTTAGTAACAGCATTAAAAACACATAGAAATATTTTTAAAAGGACAGTCTCATATGTACATGAACATGAACGCATGGGCTTACGTGATGGATTTTTTTAAGCATGCCATTGTACATATTACTTACCCATATTTTCTTCCTAAACCAATCTCATTATAGTAAAAATTCTCTTTGTACAACAGGTATAAAATAATGAACAAGATCCTAATTCTAATTCAGCCCCCAAGACCCTTTGTAAAGCATTTCACTACTGCCCTCTGCATATCCTGGTCACTTAAGATGAAGGATGGATCTAAGAGTTTTGTTGAACTACATATGAAAATTAACAAATGGTGTCAACATAAATTCGTACTTAATTTTGGCATTCATTTCCATTTTAACATCCTAAATTTGAATTTTCAAAATGCTGCTGAATTACTATACTGAAACTGAAGAAAAAAAATTGACAGAGGAAATCATTGAGGTGAGACTAGGCATCTAGGGGATGTGGGGCAACAGTTATACCTTCCCAAGCTTACATGTCAGATTGCAAACTCAGGAAGGCACCATTTTATACTCTGTTCATTGCAATGGGAAGAGAGGGTGTTCACCACTTTGTAGGATGGCTTTTTTAATGGTTCAAAGAGAAATAAAAAGGTATCATTTGGTTACAATAAGAGTTACTAAATATACCTTATGTTATTACAGACATTCTTGTAAATACCTTATGTTATGCTATGATTCATGTATGAGGGCTTTGGGTGGGTCAAAAGGAATCCATACAGCAAGCAGAAAGAAACTTTGTAAAATGGTGTTAATAAATAATATGGGAAGATATACATGGCCTAATGAAAAGTAAATATAGTCTTTATGTTACTGTATGGATATCTGTTATTCTCTGGACTCAATTTGCTCAATTTACACCAAAAAAGACCAATTTATTCCTACAGAAACCTTAATTGCTGGAGATAATTTATGCAGGGTCAGATGATCTAAGGAAAAAAAAAAAAAAGACTAAAATTCAAAACAACTCCCTTTTTTTTTTGAGATACCAAAATTGTGCATATTGTCTTCACCCCTTTCAGCTCTGTTGTAAGATCTAGAAGAAGCTTAAGGCAAAAGAAAAAGCTGGAAAAAATTTAACACCCCAAATTCTGGCTAGGCAGAACAGAAAGACAGAGAAATTTAAAAAAAAAAACAAAACCAAACGAACCTCAAAAAAACAACAACAAAGTTTAATTCACTGAGCAACTGAAAATAAAGAAATTTAAATTATTTCCAAAAATTGTTGTATGTGCCTTCTAAAGAATGTTTAACTTGTTTGAAGCATATGGACTAAATATTATATTAAACCACAGCTGTTTCATAAGGAAATTATGAGGTCATATTACCTTAGTAGAATCACAAATGTGTGTTACTAAACCACAGAAAACGATGACGGTAATTTATGTAATAATCTCAGCTAAAGATTTCTGAACAGTTTAGTGGCAGTACTCCTGTCCCTGATGCAGTTTTGCATTTCTTCCAGTCCCTCTTCCTGCCTAAAAAGGCAATGGTGCCAGAAGACTTTGGAGTTCACTACCTGTTCAGTGCAACCTGCTCACAGGCTGGCTACCACTTGTCTCTCTATTTGTAGGTGTCACTCACCACTCTAATGTGTTAAACAAACTATTGAATCAGGAGGTATAAAAGTAAAGTAATAACTTCTTTTTCCCACACTAAAATACCAGGGGAAATAAAATGTAGCTTGGAATCTACGAGTGAAATTGGAATTTGCCAATGTTAGGCTACCTGAACACCCCCATTTTCCTAAAAAGTGTCCTGAGACTTTAAATGACCACAGTAACCAGTGGCTCAGTTTTCTCATCACTAAAATATGCTAAAGATAGTTACAGTCTACTCTATATTAGAGTTACCACATTAACTGGTGGATAGTAATTGTTTGGGGTTATTTCAAATCTTTTCAGTAAGCCAAAAAAGATTCATTACAGCTGTTGAAACACCTGCCAGAAATCATATTTTAAGTAAATTGAAATAACTTTATAATAAGAAGACATTAATAGCAGATTATAAAGGAATTCTCTTGGGATTCCAACATTTGTTGGAACCAAAAAAATGCCAAAAAAAACCATGAGTAAAACAATTATTAATATGAAATGAAAAAAAATGAGATGTCACTTGCTTAACTTGAGATGTTAAGTGGGTGAGAAGACAAAAATTATATTATATAGATTTACACATATAAATAGTAATTAATTTTCCAATAAAATGTTAAAAAATAAGAAGAACATGACATTAATGAATTCAGAGACTTTCTTTGGGAGATCAATGAAAAAAGCTATCTTCTTAGTGCTGAAGTGAAGCAATAGCTTTAAAAGTGTGTATAATTATAAAAATAAACTGGACACCTGCAAAAACCTTATTTTAAACAACTAGCTCTTAAAAATCTACCTCAGTACTATTTTCAGAACGCCAAGCATATAAAGTTTACTGCTGTACTGAAAATTATCAAAATTTAGAACTCAATTAATATAGAGATCTTTTAAACATAAGATTCACTACAGTGTTCCTTAGATAACACAGGCAGGTGTAACAGCTCTGCAAGGTGATGGAATGAGCTATGGAAACTAATTGTGAGTCTGCAAATGTAATAAAAAGAGAGTTCCGCAAGTTATGAGATACCCCAGGCCACTCCCTGGAGTCTTGAAGTAATCAGGAGAATATTTTGGTCTGTCCTTTTAATTTCAAATGTTTCTGTTCTGCAGAAAGAAAAGAATTCCACAAATGACATTTTTTTAATGAAACACTCTTTACCTGAAAAATTATCAACCAATTCAGTTAATACCTTCATGCAAGGCCACCTTAAAAGACACTTCTGACTGAATCAGGTAAGGAGGAATGAAGGTTGCCCAGTCCATTACTTATCTAGACACAACAGAAATAATAATGAGACAAACGGTGGAAATGTTCCAATTCTTTCTTCTATAAATACAGACAACAAAGAAAAGGAATTTTGGTCTGGTTATTCTTTGAAGGAATAAATGCTTGGGATGGGAACAGGAGAGAGAAAGGATGCACATTGTTACCGAAGAGCTACAGACAACTACTCCTAATAAGGATATATAGACTGACCTTACCATGGAAAAAATAAAAAGGAGAAAGAAATTAGCAGGAGATAAAAAAACCAATTATCCCTCTGCATGAAGTTATCCTAGTATATATGTGACAGACCCTGGAGGAATCCAAATTTTCAAGACTGCCTTCCCTCCCATGTGTTCATGTAAGACTCCCTGTTTTGAGGTGACAGAAAGTATTCCACAGCAGCAGTGGGTGCTGTTTAGAAGTTAGCCAGGAGGAAACAACAGTTTTATCGTATATTTTCCTAAAATATTCGCAGACATTGAGCTGCAGAACATGGAAAGTTGTTATGGAGATACCCACGTTCCAAATGCCTCTAAAATTTGGCATGTGGAAATGAATGATGTGTGCCTCCAGTAAAACTGCTTTGGCTGCCTATAACAAAGACCCTTGTTTCCATCTGAACACAACTCTCTGTTTTTTAGTGAAGTGACAAAAGGACACTTAGCTCTACTTGTGTAGCAAAAGCTGGTCAAAACCTTGGGCTCCTGTTTCACTACAAATGTTATTTTTATTGGTATTTTTCTAATTTGTGGTGAATGAAAGGCTCCTAGACCTCTCTTCATTGATGACATGAGCATTTTTTCTGTGCTAAGGAAAAATATCTATTTCATTAAACTCTAAGTAAAGGGCTGTAGATATTCATTTGCTAATATGCCAGAAACCTTTCAGGGACCTCCTTAAGGGTTGGGAAAAAAGTAACCAGATGCAAAATCTGTCAAATAGAATATTACAAGCTTAATAGACCCACATTGTTTGAACCAAATGTTGTTCCAGTGGATAATTTACAGTCACCTCTATTCGTTGAAGACTGAACATCTCAGCCGTTACAGATTTAATTTAAAAAAAAAAAAAAAGAAGAAAACTTATTGAACAAATGTAGAATGTAGAAATTTTGTGTGATTTTTGTATAATATTTTTCTTGAGAGCTTAGACTAGACACAGTATTCAGATGGGATCTCACAAGTGCCAAGTGGAGGGCAATAATTCCTCCCTTTGATGTCATGTCTGTGCCCCTGTGAATATCTCCCAGGGTGCTTGCTGTCTCTGCAGCCAGGGCACACTGCTGGCTTATGCTGAGCTTATGTCTTCCAAGGCCCCCAGGTCCCTTCCCGCAGAGCTGCTCCTAGCCAGACAGTCCGCAGCCTGTGTCCTTGCACCACTGCTTCCTGCCCAGGGGCAGTGCTTGGCTTTATCCTCGTTGAAATACATGAGGTTCCTCCAGCCAGTCTAGGTCCCTCTGGATGGCAGCATCGCCCTTGAGTGTCCCTAGCGGTGCCCCCCCCCTCCACTTTGGTGTCATCTCCAAACTTTATTTGAGTGTTTTCCCTCACCTTCTTCTCCAGGCCATTGATAGGTCTGGGACCAAACAGGTCCCAGACAGACCCTTGCAATAGATGCTTGCCACAGACCTCTGGGTAGAGTAAGAACAATTACCGACTCTCTGAGCCTGGCCATCCAACCTGTTATTTAGCCATCTAGCTCTCCACTCACCCAGAACACAAAGTCCCAACCTGGATACAAGAATATTTGGGAAACAGGTTGCCTTTCAGCTATTGATGGGTGGAGACCATTTCATGCTATTTACCTTGACTTAGCAAGGCTTTCAATGCTATTTCATGCTCTGGGTTTAGGGAATTTTGGAGTTAACTAATAAGAAATTCAACTTTGTTTAAACAATACTCCTTAATCTCTTTGAAAACAAAACTCCAAAGCAAGATTTTACTGTATCTATTTCAGTGGCACCTCAGTTTAGGAGCAAAGATCTCATCAGAGAGATTTCAGGATCCTTATTTAAAATGTAACAGTGAATAAGAACATTGTTTGTAGAAGTTACTAACTTTTCTAGAATTTATTGGTTTCAAACACTCAAAGTTTAGTGACTTTAAACAACAAAACCTTATTCCCTCTCTTTTTGTCTGTGCATTATGATGCAATTTTTAATGTTTTTGCACAGATAGCTTTCCTACTTCATTCAGAAGGCTTGTGTTGGTCACAAGCTATTTGATATTGCTTCACATAGATCAGTATGTGGCCATAGATCTGCTTGCTAATCAAACCATTCTGGAAGAAATCTCCACATGTCTTTCTCTCTGATGTTCATCACAACAGGTAAAGAAGTGCTTTCTGAACACAAACAGATTGATTTTCTTGTGACTCCGGTCAGATTACTCATTTTACAAACAGAAAACTGAAAGATTAAGGCCAAATGCTGTCCTTCATTCAGAGCACCCAATCCGAGATGCTTACACCTAGCTTCTCAGGGCAGGTAGCACAATACAGCATTTTATATGTTCTTACTGACTTTAGCTGCTGTTCAAAGAGTTCTGCTTTTTTACGTGCTAGACTGGAAGGTCTTAAGCACAGCATCTAGTGAAAAAGGGTGCCCTGCGATTCCTCAAAACATTTTGATTTAAATCACTGGTTCAGCCAATGTATAATCTACACTGCACAGATAAAAACAGAGGGTTTTTTTAATGATGATTTCCATTTACTTGTTCTCTGAAATAGTTTTTTTTCCTTCTCATCCTTAACCTCATTCAACTTACATATTAAAAACATGAATTCATTAAATGCATGAACACATGAAAAAGGACAATTTGTGTAGTAGTATCAGATATGAACTGTCTGGTTTTAGTCTACTCTGCTCAGCAGTATCATTTCTCCTCTCCTGCTAGAGGGCCTCATCACATTTGTCTCACCACCTCCTCTTCCTTTTTTCCTTGTTTCTGCTGGCTCATGATGATGTTTTCGCCCAGGCAGCTTGTGTCATTCCCCACTTGGTCCCTACATTTTTTTCTTCCCCATTCCCTTTTTCAGTCACAGTGCTGGACTGCTTCAAAATCTTCATGGACAGTTACAGTACTTCCTTCCGTTTCTCATGAGCTCCAGTCAACATAATTTATTTTTATCTCCTCAGGCTTTTTACTGCAACATAGCTCAATTTTCTCTGCAGTCTTCTAAGATTGGCCTTTTTCTTCATTTGCTTTAACGGTGGTGCATTCAGTCACAGGAAATAGAGTTTTCCTGAGAGCCTATATCCCAGCAAACAAACAAAACTGAGACATAGGTGGTAAGGAGAACAGACTGTTTCACTGTTGAAAGGAGTGGTTGTGGTTCTACTTAAGATAGATCTCCTCCACCTCCTAAAGAGAATATTACGCCCCTGAAACAAGATGATCCAAGAAGCCATAGACAGCTGGCCAGCAGAAGACCACATTATTTGTCAAATGATTAAGGCAGGACAGGTCAACTGTGTTGTAGAAATGCTTTCTTATCTGTACTAATTTTACAGGAGAATCTAAGTGACTACATTGACAACATTTACCTGAGAGATCAATCTCCCCTGTAAGATCACTCTTAGTTCTGGACAAATGTCTGCATGACCATATAACTACGAGGTTATGTTGCTCTTAACCCTGGGAAGGCATGGCATAATCAAACCTTTGTGTCTTATACTTTGAGGAGATTTATTTAGAAGATGTGAGTCAACTTAAATATTTTATATGATGACATACGGATAACAACGTATGCCACTGTGACCTCAAAGCTTGCTTATTAAGATTTCTTTTTCACTGCAGTATTAGCAAGATTCATCTGCTGCTTGCACTTTGTTCAGGATATACTATCAAGCTGGGCGGGAGTGTTGATCTGCTCAAGGATAGGAAGGTTCTGCAAAGGGACCTGGACAGGCTGGATCGATGGGCTGAGGCCAACTGCATGAGGTTTAACAAGGCCAAGTTCTGGGTCCTGCACTTCAGCCACAACAACCCCAGGCAATGCTACAGGCTTGGGGAAGAGTGGCTGGAAAGCTGCNTAAGCTTGAGACACTGTGATAATATCCTCCCCGACCTTGAAGCAAGTAGTTTTTTGAACATCGGAACTAATGCATAAAATGTATGTCTTGAAGTTAATTGACTTTAGTGTCTGAGTTGCAAGCTCTGGTTGAAGCTTTTCCTGCCACTGAGGTGAGCAGAAACATTCACTCTAACAGATATTAAAATTATTTATAAAACATGTGGAAAATTGGAAAATCATGTTCTAAAATTCCCTGTTTGAAGTCAGCTGCATTGTCTCTTTACTTAGTTTCCTCAAAAATTCACATATCTGAAATTTCTTTCCTTCAAAGATCTGATAGGGTGTTGCACTTGTTTTGAGAGTTACACTGTGACACTGATTTATGAAATATTTTAAGGTTTCCTAAATGTTTATACTTATAATTTCTTTCCTCCTGACTTGAATTTATGATATTAAGAACATCACTATTTTAGAATCAAAAGAAAACAAACAAAAGAACCTTACCTCTCAAAAATTCATTTTAATTTTTTATTTATTTGTTTATTTGTTTGTTTTCTACATGGGCTCTGTGTACTGGATCTGGTTAGGATGGAAATATCGTTCTTCATAGCAAACTGTATAGTCCAGCATTTAGATCTGTGAGTAAAACAGTGTTGTTAACACACCTGTGTTTTAGTTATTGCTGAACAGTCCTTGCACAGCACCAAGACCTTCGCTGCTTCCCGCTCTGCCCCCCTCAGCGAGTAGACTGTGAGTTGGCAAGAGTTTAGGAGGGGACACAGCTGGGACAGTGGACCCAAACAGACCAAAGGGATATACCATACCATTACCATATAACATCATGCTCGCTAATAAAACTTGTGGGGGAGTTTTCCCAAGGTAGCCATTGCTCAGAGTCTGGCTGTCATTGGACTGCTGGCGAGAGGTAGTGTGTGATTACCTTTGCATCACTTCTTGGGATTTTGTTTTTGGTTTTGTTGGTTTTTTTTTTCATTCACTTATTAAACTGTCTTTATCTCATCCCATGGGTTTTTCTTGCATTTGCCCTTCCGATTCTCTCCCCCATCCTGCTGGAAGTGGGGAGTCAGCAAGTGGCTGGTGGGTGCTCAGTTGCTAGCAGGAGTCAATCCACCACACTCCAGGACAAGTTCTGTTTCTGTAAGATGAAATGCATATGCAAAACAGAAGATGTTATCATTACTCACACAAATATTTTTGTGATGCAACTAGCTTGACTTGTTCTGGATAATTTTGAATGTTGCTTCATTTTTCAGATATAGTCTCATTTTTTTTCCATAATCATAGAGAATATTTTTTGTGTTTCCTAAGGTACCTATGTATTAGTTTCAGTCACCTATGTAGTCAGAAAAATTGTATCCTTGATCTCCCAAGTATCATAGTAATTTCTGCAAATAGGAGTTACACTTCAATATCTTGTACGTATTTTGAAAAGTACTCCAACTATATAGAAAATGAGTCAATATGTCCAAGTCTTGATTATGAACTTCTTTCAACTTCTAGAGAATGGAATTAACATTTAAAGATAAGACTAGACTTGAAGCCAGATATGTTTTACAGTTTTATGGTCATTTGAATTGGAAATGAGAAGTATTTCTTTTCTAGCTTGGAAAGAGTGTCTCATGAGGACATGTGCATTTATAAGTTTTCTTAACTTTAGAGGTTTGAAATATCATGAAAGTAATGACTCTCATAAGCTTTCCACTGGTGGAGAAAATAAGCCTTATAATATCTATTGACATGGGATCTAGCTGTCAGCAGGATTGAAGTCAGGTAAGAACAATTCTCCACATCTAAGTCTTAAACTTGTTTTCCATTTGAGTTCAAATTTTCTCTGAAGTTTCACATCCCTGACCACAGTGACATGACTGAAATTTAATGATAGGTCAAATTATAGAGCTTTCCAAATGAGATTTAAAAAAACCTCATGGAACAGTCAAAACACTTTTTGAATGTTTTCCAAGGCTATTGATTACACAAAAGTGACAGATCCCTCTAATACGTTTTCAGATCAACCAAATTTTGTAAGACAGCTTGACCTTTGTTTCAGCAGTAAGAAGAACAGAAGTTATATGGTAATTTTGTCTGTTTTTCTTACCAATGGAATACTCATTTGATCTAAATGCAGGCTAAATTATTCCTCTGTAAACTCAATATCCAAATAAATCATATATATATATGTCTTCAGACTGGGTTCTTCCCTGTTTAAATTTTGATCTACTTGAATGCTCATTAACATGTTTTGCACAAATTTTGGCAAGTCACTGAATCATCCTGTCTACTTAGCACCATAGTCCAGAGATGTGCCATAGGAAGAAGAATTTTCTTCAAACTCATACTTTAACATTTAACAACTTCAGATGTGAAACGGTAAGTTGTATCGTTTATCATGAAAATATGTAGCTTTATGAATTAAACAATAACTACCACAAAGCCAAACTAATAGAATAATTTAAGTAACACAGGATTAAAAAAAAAAGGCAAAATTCATCATCATTCATATTTTCATACATATGATAAAAATCCCAACCTTTTTGAAAGCCAGAATTAATCTGCCCTTCAACTGACTCAAATATGGTGCAGAAATATACATTTACAAGGAAAAACAAGCAAACAAGGAGATAAACAAATAAAAAATTGTTATTGCATTTTATCATAACAATGTAGCTGCAGGCTTATGTGATTTGTACATGTATGTGTGAGGTTTGGATGCACATCTGTACAAGTGCAGTGAAATCATCCACACTGGATGCTCCTGAAGCTAGAAATGCAAGGGAGAGGAAAGATATAGTATTTTAGCTAGAATCAAAATCTGTTGGTGCATCTACAGACGACAGTTGTGGCCTGGAATTCATTATTGGTAACCTTAGTTAAGGTCACAGAAACAAAGCTAGCTTCTGTGAAACTGGCTGAAATTACTCCCGCAATTTCTTTGTCTCTATTCAGAGGTCTTGCTGATACCACCTGACAGAGGAATGTTTGTCCAAGTGAGAAGTATTACATTTTAAAAGACCACATATATATCAGCACCAGACTTTTAGGATGATATTGGGAAGTCTTCTTTTCTGAAAGAGGACATTTTCATAATAATAAAAACAGTGTAAAGGAAGGAAACCCCCTGGGCTGAAAGGACTATATCAGAAGGTTTCAACTTACCTGTTAGCAGGTGTTATTGTGGGTATCAGAAAGGACCGATCCTTCTGAAGATAGCCAGGGAAGTGCCTGAAAATAATCCTCACTGTCATCTAGAATTCAGAAGATAAAACTGTGAAGCAGTAACAAGCTGGAGTATGGGGAAAGTTCCTACTGATGAAGACAGATGCATACTGCAGCAGAGTGATGCAATTTGTGCAAGGTAGTCCAGAATTTGTAAGACAGCAGAGTCCAGAAGGTAGTTCACAGGTTGCCTTATTAATAAAGACAGAAATAGTACCCCACCAAAGAAAATCATAGCTTTCATTTTTGCAGAAAAATATTGTACTGATCTTCCTGCAAACAATCTAGAAAAATAAATAAATAAACAAACCCATATGCAAACGCTATGTCTGAAGGCAACAGAACATTTTTTATTTTGTGTCAAGACAATGGACAGATGTAAAGACTTCATCACAAATGTGAATCAAATAAAGCCTAAAGTTTTGGGACCTTTCACCTTCTCCATGCAGAAGAGAATCCTGTTAGTCCTCTCCCTAGTTGGAGAAAAGATGTTGGATTTGATGACCTTTTGGTCTGACCAAACAGTTAGGGCTGTTCTTAGGTTCTTATTCTAGAAACCAGAATCCCTGGGGTTTTGGCTTCCTAACAGGTTGGCTACCATAAATGTCCACCAAGGCTGTTGGTGAGTATAATGCTGGTTTTTTCTGCAGAAAAAAAATCTTTGATTTCTGTTGACTGTTTATAATTTTTCATATTACTTTAATGTCACAGTTCTGAACCAGCATCAAAGGAGGCAGTGCTGCTTTGTGTACCACACAACTTGCACTCCAGTTACTGTCAAATTTCCTGCAGAAATTTTTGATGAAAGAAAAAGAGGGTTTTGACAAGTAACAATGCAATACCTGGACTCGTACTTCTCCTAAGTTAGAGGACAAGCATTATAAAGAATTCTGAAGCTGTTTATTTCAATATTTAGCAAAATAACAATGGAGGCTAATGTTTGTTCTTATCAGGAGTTCCAGGTAACTTTTCGGTAGAGAATAAAGAATGATAAGCAGAGTGAGAAATTGTGATTGATGGCCTTAAAAGCAACACCTTTTTACACAAGATAGAGCAAGGTAAGCCAGAGGAAGGAGGCAAAACCAAGAAAGCATTTATGGCCTTGATAACAGAGAATATAAATAAACTTTGCAGCAGTATTTTATATGAATCCCAGAAAAAAAATTTGGTTTTATTTATTTATCAAGGGTAGGTAGTATGATATTTTAGTAGCTGAGACAGGAGTTTAGCTTTGCTGGGAGTCATCAAAGGAGTTGTCTTAGAGGCATTATAGAGAACAAATGGAAAGATTTAATATCTAGTAAATTTCTGAATTAGTGGTGATATCCAGGTGGAACTGAGTGCCATTCAGGATGATGACGTTATCAACAAAAAATATATACTATGGAGATGAGATGGTTATTGGAAAAGCAAAATGGACACTGGAGGACTTTTTGAGGGGGAAAAATGCATGCTTTTATCATGAAGAAAAAGAGCCAGAAAAGAACTGACAATCAAGAAGATTTAGAGAGAAAAACAGTATTGTCATGAGAGAGATCAAGGGAGGAAAGAGGATGAGGTAAAAGGAGAAAATGAAGGAATTAGAGGGAAGAACAGATGAGTAGGAGATGGCTAGATGAATCAGGCTGTGCGAGCATTGCAGCAAGAGATAAAGGAAAAAAAAACAACCCAAGGGAAAAAAAAAACCACATGAAATGTGTAAGAGGTTGACTCAATAGATGAATTAGCATTTTTCAAGTGAAAACCTTTCCCAAAACACCTTCCAATTCATTCTATACAAATATGCAACATAAAAACCCCTATTCACTTTTGAAGTCTTACGAAATTTTCTGACTCATCATCTTTGAAATTGTGTGATGGGCAATGCTGCCAGTTAAATGACTTCCCACAGTACCAAAACATTCCTTTGATGACTCTGTCTGCATAGTTGACCAAGCCCTTACTTTTAAGATCATTTTAATAGAATGGCATTGCTGCTGAAGGGAAGTAAAACGAAAATGATGGAGGGCAAAGTCCAGGTACAATGAGACTTGAATTAGTTAAGTTCCTAGCCAAGGCTTACTTCAGCTTTCACTGAAGTCAAGAGAAAGCCTGCTACTGATTATAGTGGAATTGGATCAAAGGTGCATGACAGGATGAATACTGTGAGAGTTCTTTGTCCTCAACTCTTTTTAATAGAGAGGTCAAAAATCATAATTTTTCTTTGAAGGATACATTAAGCTTTGGACTTATGTTCATATATTTTATAAAACAAAAAATAAAAGTAAAATGCAAAATGGTTTGGTTTTCTTTCCTCTGCTTTGTCAGTTTTTTTCTTTCTTCTTTTTCCACTAGACTAGAAAAGGCAGAAATAAAACAATTTAGAAGAGTCTTCAGCAAAGTGTTACTTAAATGCCCTTTTTAAAAAATGTTTATCTCTCCCCTTTATAGTTCTCTCCCTCTAGTGAATATTTTTCTGGTCTATGGCCTGCTAGGAAGTTGGTTTAAATTGTTACAGTACTTTCCCTGCATGTGAAGAACCAGGGATGTTGTGACCTCCCTGCCTTCCTTGTTGGGTTAAGGAAAAGGAAAAGTCCTCTATCCTCTGCCTATCACTATTTCCTGAAACAGCCTGCTTCTGTAGATAATTGGTTATAAATGAGAGCAACTTTTTCAATAAACTAGTGTTAATCATAAAATTAACAGTTACTTCACAATGTCAGAACTGGTGACCAGAAAAATTGTCATTTAGGCAGATAAACTCCCTGTTCAGCTGTATGGATCTCACAAGCTCACAAGCCAGTCATGTATATCAAGGAACAGTTGATTTAAATACAGCTATAGAGAGATGACATTTAAAGGATGATACAATAATTGGTATGTGTGAAGAAACCACAGCTGCATTATAAGGCCCTCACATATCTTCAAGGAAATAATTATCAAGAAAAATATCTAATATCTATCAAATAAAACTTATCTTTCAGTAATACACATTTTATATTTTTCAACATTTAAATGAAATAAAACAGGAAATATTTTTCCACTGCCTAATAAATGAATGGTGTTTCAAATTTCAGAAAAGATCAAGTTTGGAAAATATTGTAAAAACTTTATTTTTTTATTATTTGATCTCTCAATTTAAATTTTTTTCCAACCGACTGCAAAAAACCCAACCCAACCCAACCCAACCCAAAAAAACCCAAAAAAAATGCAAAAAGAAAGGAAATATTCTGTTTTAATTTTCAAAATGTTCAGTTTCAGATCAATACCTTAATCATAATTTCTTGTTTTGATTAAACTTCAAATCACACTCAAAAGGAAAAATAATGTTCAATCATAAAAAATATTTTGAAATCATTACAATAGGATCCTTTTGCGTAATTTGTAAAAATATCTTTGTTTCTTCAAAATGGAAAATTCATTGACATTATCCCTTGTAGCTATAAATTTTATTTTCCACAGTCATCATTTTGTCAAAAAAAAAATTAAACTCTACATTTGACTAAATTTATGAGCCACAAGGTTGTCTGTTGATCAATCACATCTGTATAGCATTCCAGGTTTCACTTTGTTCTAACATTCCAAAATTTATTTAACGTATTCCTTAAACTTATTCCCATAAAACTGATCTGGTACTTATCGAGTTGAAAAGAATCTTCTGAAAACACCTCCACTGCCAGCAGAGGATGAAGTAAGAATCAGTCACCTCAAAGAGAAATACTCTACTGGAATCACCATGCGTAATCATTAGTAATATGAGGCATAGATAAACTTTAACACACAGGGAAGTGACCTTCTTTACAGAAATCCAAGAGTAAGTTAGACAACAACATTTTTAAATGGTTTGATAAATAGTCATAACAGACTAAGAAGGCACTTGCAGTGCCTTTTAGCATTACCTTATAAAAACAAATTAAAAATAAAGTAACAACAGAGAGAACAATAGGACCACGTTTCCACCTTTGACATATATGTAGAAAATGAATATTCCAATAAGACATCAATCAGTGTGAAAGCATCCATCACTGGAGAAAGAATCTGAGTAAAGAAGTAGAGAATTTCCTCAAACTGCTTAATGTTTCAAATATATAGGGTTTTTTTTCCAGATTTTACAATCAAAAAAGACCCAAAAAACATAACGTGGAAAAGATATCTCCCTGTGTCTCACTCTGCAAAAAGCACACTTCACCCAGCTCCACCATACTAAATTGTTCACTTCTTTTATGGCCCTGATATAAGGATTTAAAAATATATAGGTGTGAAGTATTCAAGCAAGTTCAAAAAAAGACCTGTCAATAAGACCTACCCTACCAAAACAAGACCTTCCAGGAGACATCCTTACTTGAAATCTGTTATTATCAAGTTCATATTCTGGTGTTAAGAAAACAGAGATGCAGTTAAAACAGCAATGAGCAATATCAGAAGTTCATTGTAGAGTCCTACAACACTGTTGACAAAGTGGTCTGTCAGCCTTATACTTATTTACCCTAGAGCTCTTGGGAAGCCCTTAGAGTTCACCTGCTACTGAAACAAAGTTCTCAGATGGAAATTGAGCCTTGCCCTTAAAATATCAAAAGCAAAAATAGGTGAAATAGTAGCTGAGAATCAAATTCAAAATGTTTCAATTCCATTGAAATTATATATCTTTTTTTTTTGTGTTTTTTTTTTATTTTCAAATGAGTGAAAGGGGTTTTCAGGAATCTGAAGATTGTCTGGTTTTATTGGTTACTGAAAATGTTCTTTTTTTTTTTATTATTCTTATTTCAGGTTCTGCATGACCAGCTTAAAATATTTAATTAAAAGAAAAAAAGAACATCAGGTATATTCTTGGATTGTTTCTTTTCCTCAAGCCATGATGATCAAGAATTATGTAAAATGTTACCTTGCAATAAGTTTTTCCTCATGGCTTTTGATTCATGTAAGAAGGCCCTCTGGGCTCCTGATTGGATTCATGGAAGTTTATTTATGAATAAATAAATAAATAAATAAATAAAAGCTGTGAATACTGAATATGCCTGTGGTCAAAAGCAATTAACATGTGGATTGTTCGAAATTGTCAAGATAGGCTATTTAAACTGAAGTTTCTTGCTTATTCTTTAACTAAGGACCTAAAGCTTCATTCTCCTTGAAAGCCAAAGACACTAGAAGAAAAATCGATTGGAAAACCAAGTAGTCATTTGCTAGAGTCACTTCTTCTAGATCAAAAATAGAAAAATCTCACAAAGCTATTAAACATGGGATGACCCAGGATCTGGATGAACTCAGAATAATTATGGAAGCATAGGCATCTCAAAATGCCAAACCTAAGAAATCCTTTGTTTTTTTCCAGCAGGCTTGCTATTGGCTGCATCATTCTTTCTATAGCTCACAAGCAACTTTTTTTAGAAAAAAACTTATTTCACTATATTATTTTCAAATGAGAATAAAGTATAATGTGAATAATGATTGGATCTTACTTTATCCTTTCTTGCATTCTAGGAAGCGCTATGTGGCTTCACTACAGGGTTCAACTAATGTGAGAACAAGACAAGGTAACTTGTAATTTTCAAATGAGTAAACATGTCAAAGTAAACTCCTAAAAGTCTCCTTCAAGACTAACTTGAGCATTAACTCATATTAAAACAACAAACAACTTTTTTTTCCACTGAATTTTTGTTGTAACTTGATTCCTTCAAATTAAAAAAGAAACATAAAACATTTTATATTAGTTATGTGAAGGTTAAAGGGGAGGGCTTCAGCACTGTCTTAAAGAGATGAAAGTATTCCTGGGTCACCTGTTTCTTGACTTTTATTGTGCTTTCGGCCTGTACTTATCTCCTTCTCTCAAAAAAAAATTTGTAAGTGTCATTTACTGCCACTAAAACAATCATAACCCTAAGTTAAGCACTACACCTTTTTTCAAATAACAGCTGAAATGAGCAGAAAATACTACTATAAAACATATTCAGTTATGAGATGGTGCTTTACAAAGGGCAGGTTGTCAACTCTGTCCCTTAGCCACGTTTGAATTTGAAGAGAACTCAAGCAGAAGAAATGAGAAGGACAAGGGAAAAGTAGGTTAAGATAGGAACAAATAGAACATCTAGGATTATATAGGACCAAGTAATTTCTATGCAAGCAAAGATTTTTTTTTTCTGATATATATAAAATAATTTAGCATAGGAGAATAGGTTTTTAAAACTCTTTTGTCAAGTAACAGTGAAGTCTTAAACCCTGGCAGTACAGAGAATAATAATGCCCCATACTTATTTAAATAAATAGGATTCTTTCTCTAATCATCCTGACCTGAGACAACTAATAGCTGTAAACCTTTCTCATTACTTCCTAGAATAGGATTACTTTCACCTGACTGAGTAAAGTGACATTTTAAATTCCTTTTTACAATATAACAGGATGTGTTCTGTTCAATGCTGCATTTCTAATGTCCCAGTGTCTAGCAGAAGCATATTGTAAATTTCATTCAAAATACCAAGGCAGGTGTTTAAATAGAAATCCCAAGCTCCAAAGAAAACACAACAAAAGCCAGCATTTAACTTTCAGTGAGGAAGGAAAGGCAAGGAAACATGTCAACTTGCGCAATCCTTAAGAAACAGGATAACCCAGAAGCTCTTTAGACTTTCATCAAATTCATCTATCTGGTATGGAAACCTTGTCCCAAAGTAATTTTATTTCTTTAGGGTCACATTTTGTGTGAAAAATCACACACTGACTGCAGGGATTAAGTCTGCTGAATGAACGTGCTCAGATGCAAATCCTGATGTTACTGGAACGGTAACAGTTAAAGTCAGCAGAAAATAGAAGGACCAGACTTGGTGACATATGCAACAGTTTTTTATAGCCAGATATGATGTAGGTGAGAAATATAGAAAACTTTTCTTCACTTATTTCTCAACAATACAACTCAATTACAATAAATGAAAATGCCCTTGAAATTTAGAACTTGGTCTGGTAACTCAAATATGTAAAGATAATGATTTTTCCCACCAAATTCTTATTGAAGAATGAATGGATCTTATTGAAGAATTTGGAATATGAAGTAGAGAAAAGGACTTAGAGGATATCAGTTTGACAAGGATACATGTGATAATTTTATACAGCTGAGTCACCTCACAAAGTCAAAGGAACAACTTATTTTAGCAGCCTAACATTTGAGATTAAAAGAGTTAGTCATATGTAATTTAGCCAACTTCCATCCTATAGTTCCTCATCCAAAAATTTATTTGAAAATCTTTTCTGGGGGAGCTTTTGTAGAAACTCCAACTTCTTCCAGTGAAATCCATTGGCCACATAAAATGGACTCCGGAAAAAAAATGAAGGAAAGAAAAAAATGATTTGCAAAAAAAAAAGTTCTCTTCAGATGAGAATAGGCTATACTAAATATATTCTCAAACCCAGAGAACAGGTCCTGTGGTGACATACAATCTCATGTTTAAAGACTGTTAAAATGAGTTGAAAGCACTGATCAGTAATCTGGGATTTAAATGAAAAAAACCCCAAAACATCCTTAAAAACTGGAGGTTAATACAGCAGAAAGAGGTGAAAACTTGGATCCATGGTAGTCATTATACGATTTGTCATGAGCTCCAATGGATGAAGGATTTCGGTCAGGAAGTTTGAATGTCCTTCAGAAGATTTTCATTATTAAATGTGGTCTTAAAAAAAAAAACACTTTATTACATAAAAATGTATAATCAAGGCCAATAAACAACATTAACTTTTTTTTTAATTGTACAACAGGAAATACAATTAGGAGTAATAAATAAGCTTGTTGGGGTCTTTCGATGAGACATTTATTACAATTTTTTCTCTCTATCATCATTGCAAAAGAAAGTTTGACAGTTTTAGAGTCTCGATTTGCATATTTTAACACTAGTTTATATTTCTTTTGAAGTAAACCTTAGCACTACATTATCTGAAGGTGTAGTGCTTGATTTAATGATAATTATATCACCATAATCCTTTCTGCTCTGGAAGTATAAATATGTACTTCTAACTTTTCCTACTTTTCTTTGAGAACCTCCCATGAAAATATTTTAATCATAGAAAAATAAAAATCAAAGACATTATGAAAGAAATGTTGTTATAAAATGTTTAGGACAACTAAATAATTTGTATTATAAAACTTTAAGCTAAACTGAACATGAAAAAAACACCTTGCTGCCTTTGGTTTTTGCTTTACCCATTTTATCTAGATCTTTTGTTCAACTCAGAATAATGGAAAACAATGAAAGCATGCTGACCAAATTAAAATACATTTACAGCTGATTTAGATTTCCAAGTGTATCTGTCAGTTCAAGGCTGAAAAATCTAATATACTGCACTAGAAAAATTCACAAAGGTGTATTACTTCAAATAATGGAGATTGCATTATACGGCTTTTATAATGTGATTTACATTGCAACTACAGGTATCAGGGAACACCTCCCTCTGTTTATTTAAAATCTGGTATATTACATGTAATTTAGACAAAAGGATGATCTCTACAGGGACATTCAGTTCTGTGAATTCAGCAACGCCATCCCAGTTATAAGCAATTGTATCGTGAAGTAGTTGGAGTTTTCCATGGAGCTGATTTCCAGATTGATTATAGGGAAGCTGGGCTAATGAAATGGTTGCTGAAGGCAGTGTCACAGATGCTGTGAAAGGAACAGAAGAGAAAAAATGATTTGCTACTGAGATGGGAACATACATGCCTCTTGTATCATAGACAATTGGATTAATCAGACCTCTATCGCCAGCAGAGCCCCATATTCCTATCTCTTGATTCATCTGTCAAAGACACTGTTAAACAGCAGCCCATGGGGATGTCACACCAGAGGGAAGGGCAGCATCAGCACAAAGGCATTGTGGCATTTGACAACATGTTAGGTGTTGTGGTTCAACCTGGCAGGCAGCTAAACACCACACAGCTGCTCACTCACTACCCCCTGCCCCAGTGAGATGAGGGAGAGAATCAGAAAAAAGTAAAGATTGAGGGTTGAGATAAAGACAGGTTAATAGGACAGAAAAGGAAGGAGAAAAGAAAAAATGATAAAAGAATATACAAAATAAGGGACGCACAATGCAATTGCTCTCCACCCGCCGACCGATGCCCAGCCAGTTCCCAAGCAGCGGTCACCGCCCCCCGGTCAACTCCACCAGTTTATATACTGAGCATGACGTCATATGGAATACCCCTTTGGCCAGTTTGGCTCAGCTGTCCTGGCTGTGCCCTATCTCAGCTTCTTGCTGGCAGGGCATAAGAAGCTGAAAAGTCCTTGACTATGTAAACACTACTTAGCAACAACTCAAACATTGGTGTGTTATGAACATTACTCTCATACTAAATCCCAAACACAGCACTGTACCAGCTACTAGGAAGAAAATTAACTCTATCCCAGCCGAAACCAGGACATTAGGGAATCTGACATCTCTGTAAACAAGATATTTATGTATTTGGGAAGAGGTTAACTATTGAATTGTTTAGCCAACCTAATCAAAACTTTAAAATGTTATGAAGGTAAATGGTTCATATAATCAGGATCTCAGAAATATTCTATGTTAGTTTAGACTCTGTGATCTCTTCTTGCTATGGACAACTGAAATTTTTCTATCAGTTTTGCCTGACATACAAAATTTGTTTTGAATCAAAAGTGGTTTCCATGGAGACTATATGCTTTTTGGATTCTTATTTTAGTTTTAATTTAAAGAAATTAAAAAACAAGGAAACAAAAAGGAGCTTCATAAAAATAACAAGATTGCTTTGTTAGATTGTTTTCAAATTTTAAGTTAAAGGAAAAGAGTTCTTGTCTGGCTTGTCACTTCAATCTTCCATGAAAATGTAAGTAATTTTCAGACTACTTTTTGATGGTGCTATTTTTTCACTCAAAAATGGTTTATTTAGGTACCTTTTTTGTAGAAAGGAGTAGTATAAGTTCTTCTACCTAAATGAATAAGAGTCCCATATTCTTGTTTGTGATTAGGAAACCATGCCTTCTAACGCATGTGCTGTACACCCAGCTCTTGAGCACAGAGCATAACTGATGCACATGACACATACTGTCCATATTCAGACATGCAATTGACCATACATCAGCAGTTCAGATGCATCTGGAAAGCCTTGGAACCAGTGTGTACATACTGTACTGTTGATCTACTTGTGAAGACTAAGACTGAAGCATCCAACCAAACTATAGCAGGCATGCCTACCCCAGCTGGCTTCAGGACCTCAAGAAACCATGGACAAATGACTAAGCCTCTCAAATTTTGCATATTTTTTAATAGTCTAAAACACAGACAAACCTTGATACAGTATTGTCCTGCATGCAGTTGTCCTAATGTATCCATAAACTAAGAGAAAACATGCATCAGTTTATTCAGAAAAAGAATTGTAAGATGTGAAATACAATCACTTACAATGGATCATATGCATATATTTTGTTCTGAAGCAGTTAAGATTCTTATAGGCATGGTTTATTTCAGAAAGCAAAAGCAAAGAAACAAAGTTAAATAAAATAAACCTAGATATCTGGCTTTCTCCAACAAAGAGGCACCAAATTTCCCATTATCACAAATACCATGCACTCTAGACCAGTCACTGACACTTCAGCTGCTATCATTATGGTTTATCAGGCTGTATATTCCTAACATTAGGAATATTATAGATGAGTTGCTCCAGTGTTTGGTAAAAAGGAGGGGTGCTTTGAACAAGGATTCAGTACAGGAATATGATTACTGATGGAAAGGAGCAGGCTGCAACACTGGTATTTCAAGGAATCTGGAACTGCTCTGCACGTTGCTGTCAGAGTACACATCAAAGCATTTGAGAAAGTTTCCAACTTTTCTATTGGGGAATGAACTTCTTATATCACCCTATAATCCACAGCAATGCTACAAGGTGCTAATGTGCTTAGGCGATAAGGTATTAACCAGTGAGTGTTCAAGAAAGAATTGGGTGTCAAGTTGCCTCTTTAAAGTTTAGTAAGTATCAAGTTTTCACTAATTCATAAACAAATGGTTCTTGAAGTGCATGGACTGCTTTCATTGCCCAGTGTGAAAGATGGTCTCTCTGGCACCTCTCTGCTCATTCTGTTTGCTGTTTTTGCAGTGTGGTGTTGCTGAGTTATTTGATTTCCTTCTTTATTTTATACAGGTTTGCCATCCTTGAGGCGTGTTCTCACCATGAGCATCCTGAAAGCCAAATCATGTAGTATACATCACAACATGATAACTTCAGACACTCCCCAGATGCTACTTGAAACATGCCACCTGATTTGCTGAAGTATTAGAAGACTGAAGAAACACAGAAAAACAAACAAGCAATCCCCCCTATACACACATTCCAAAACTTCTGAATTTTCTCACCGAGAGATCTGAAGGTATGATGTGCTTGCTCACCACATTGCTCAGTCTATCTTCACTAGCATGCATTATTTCCTCTTTTGAAGCTCATGCTGTGTTAAAAGGTTGCTTTGTGTGTAAAAAGGCAATAACTCATAATATATTCATATGTGAGAACATAGATTTATTATTACCTTGAACAAGTAATTAGATGGAAAGCAATGATAACGACACACTGACAACACTAGTATGTAAAAAAGGAGAATGAGCTAATCTTTCAGCGGCAAAGAAAAACCTGTTCTTGTATTGCCTTATTCAGTAAGCTTAAATAATAACACTATCATGATGTGAAATTTATGTTCAATTTTAAACATATACTTTCCTTAAAATATCATAGTCATTTAGTATGAATATACTTACACTTTTTCCATGCTACTTTGAAAAATATTCTATACTATTCTGCCATATATCTGTTTCAAAGAGTTGGAAGGATATCTTAAGTTATAACCTGAAGCTATACAAACTTGATCATATCAGTACAGCTGTCAGGAAACAATTTTCCTGTCCTTTGAGAATTTTTGACATATCAAAAATTTTCCCATCTAAAATGAGGCCAGAAAAGTCAAAATCCCCAAAATAAAATAGTGAAAGTTGATTAACCTTGCAGTCCATACTCACTTTAATTTCACATATTGTGTTTTGCACAGGCAACCACAACAAAAAAACTCACTGGTTGCTTTAAGATACATTGGTTTACTTTGGTAATTTTCTTTTAAACTATTCATTGGCTTTTAGATAAGATATTTTTGATACCAAAAAATAGTTAAAAATATTAGTCAGCTGTATTAGAGTTAGATTTATTTAGAGTTATTTACTAGATCCCCAAATCTACACAGAGAACAGCCACATGGCAAACTGATTTCTCCTCAGTAAGAAGATGAGAAGCATACATGTGTGAATGTGCTTAAAGGCAATTTTTGAACTTGAGAAACATCACACAGAAACTAAAGGTACAAGGTTTCCCCAGAAACCTAAGAAAAAAAAAAATCAGAACATTAGTAAATTCTTGTCTGATTATTAAAATCTGCTTTGACTCCACACTTTTTTGAAGCCCAATTCATATTTATATCCTTGGGTTTGTAATTCCAAAAAATACATTCATTTTGAGAAAGATGGGAGAAGCGATACTGTATATTCAGTGCACGACTAGCAAACACTAATCATGGTAATAATAATAAATCCTAAACAAACAGTTCCTTAAGTGTGTTTTAGACAAATAAAACCATGTAATTTTTTTAAAAATGTAGACATCTGTTGATAGTTATTTGCATGTTTACCCCATGTTTATTATTTACATTTTGTACATTAAAAAACTAATTTTTTATTAAAAATAAATTAATGAAAGCAAACCTTATGACAAAAGAACATACCAGAATGAAAAAGAACTGTCAGAATAAAGCAAATTTGCCCTGAAGCCCTATTAATCTGAGGTTTTATGATTGCCTGCTGCTTGTGCTAAGATATCAACAACTGAAGTGTTGTAGGTTTGCGATATTTTTAATCTCTAAATGTAACAACCATCAGTCAGAGGAGAAATTACGTTTGAGTAAATGAGCGTGGCTCTCCTTTGGGGTAAAAGGAAATGTGCCAGAATTATCACAGAGAGGCTGGCATAGTGTCTGGGCTGAATTAATCTATCACGGAGGTCTTTAATGTCTCCGGAACAGTAGTGCACACAGACTGCATGCTTCTTCTGACACATTGAGCAATTTCCCAGGAGACCTTGCTTTGGTCTACAGTACCACAAACAGTTTTAGGCATCTTGACACAGACTAAGTTCCAGTGGTGGTCTGATTTCTCTAGGATTTACATTCTCCTTCATGCAAACAAAGGTGTTTGACCTTGGGGAAAGTTGCACATAGATGGATTTTTTTTTTTTTTTCCTTTTCTCGTTAACATTATGAATGGCACTGTGATTAAAAACAGTGATAACACATAGTTTAAAGCTAATCAGTGACATGTAGAATATCACCAAATTCTTTTCTCACTCTCACTACATCCCTAACTTGAAAGGGGAGCAAATTCAGTTTAATCTTTTCAGAAGCTTGGCAGAAGGTATGTAAACTGAAAAGCAACAAGACAAATAATTTAGAACTTATAAAAGAGAAGGGAGTCTTGAAAAAAATCCGAGGGTAGTTTTAAAAGAATGCAACTTACACTTGAGGAAATCCAGCAGTCACTGGTAAGCTCGTCCCTGTATCGATTCTGACCACAGGTCTGAGGGATAAAAGATCACTGCATCTTCCCTGACATGAAGGGCCCTTTGGCTGCACTAGTTTTGTAGCTTAGCAGGAGAGAATTAATTTTACAACACAAGCTCTTCAGAGTCATGCTGCAGAGGAAATTCTTTTAATTCAGAACCCCCTTTTTAACAGCCCTCCAACTGTTTGTTTTTGTGTGCTATAAAACACCCGGTTTCAAGCTAAAGGGTAGCAAAGTGGCGCTTAGGGCTTAGACACTGGGGAGGAGCATGAAAATCCTGTCATTACTGCTCAGATGAAGGAGGCAAGGAGCTGAGTAGTAACAGGAAAGCAAGTGTTGAGGCGGAATCTCACCAGGGCTCTGGTTTGAAGAGGCCAACAAAAGGGTGGCTGCTCCTTTTTAGTCCTTCCAGCAGGGCCCATATCAGTCCCTGAAGAGAAGAATTGTGACTGGCAATATGGTAAGACCAGGTCATTGACTGAATCTGCATATTTTATACCAAGAGAATTGTTAATGGTACACTGTGGCTGAAGCTGAATGCACTGAGATTAAAGCATAGGCATTTCTTTTATTCTGCTGAGTTCTTACACTCCAACTAAGTATTACTCAGTATTTTTCTGAAAAACTGGATAAGCTTGTAAAATTACATTTGCAATAGAAAAGTCAGCAAACCCTGTGTTAATACAGTAAAATGACACCACTATAGTAAAGACATTTATTCTTTGTTATCTATTTGATCAGCTATGAGGGTCTCTAACCTGCAGATTTCCTTACTACAATGGCCCCAGCTGTCTGCTTGACTTGGCTTGATAGAATAAATGAGAATTCACTGTTATTAAAAACACATACACTAAGTAGCTAAGCTTATGCTCAAGGCAATACAATAATTTTTATGCATATAATGAAGATGGTGTCTCGGTAGCAACTGGACAACTTTGTCATTGAAGCTTTATAACAAAAATCCTTATAGAAATTTCAGCAATAATAATTCTTACTCAAAAGTCTTAATATTTGAATTGACCACAATATATTTCTACAATCAAAATTACAGACTCAGTACGCAGAAATAACTAGGCTATTGGAAAATTATGTCCTCTTATTTATAGGATATATAAATTATTTGCTAACAAAATGTGGAAAAAATAAGGAAAAAATGTTATTGGCAGCTTAATTATTGCAACACATCATTTTGGGTTTGTATTGCCATATTTTACCGCAGGCTTTCAAGAAAGTGGTTTGATTTGGTTTGGTTTTTTAATTTTCCTTACTGCTACAGCTGATGTAGCTATAATTTTAAGTTTTTTTCTTTATTTGTTCCGAAGCAAAGTTTTAAAAGTGATTTGCATAACAGCTAAGCTCAGAAATACTACCACTTATTTTTTCTGGCTCATCTTTTCAGAGTGATTTCTTTGGATGTGTTTTTTTTTTAATTCCAGTATCTGGCTTCATGACTTTTGATCTTGGGGGGTGGGAGTGCTTCTGAGTGCTCTTTTAATTCAATAATATATAATTGTCTTTAAGAGAGAAAGGCTCCAAAGGGAAAGAAATGGGAAGCAGTAGGATTTGAATACATTCATGCAGGCGTTGTGATTTGTAACTGGCCAAAATGTGCAAGCAGATGGACCTGTGTTATCACTACTTTAGCTTCCTGAATAACATGTCATAGTCATTTGGCCACTGAATGCAATGTTTAGAGCTGAGAAATACTGAATGTCTCCTGACAAGATGGAAGATAGATCAACATTGTCAAAGATGTGTTATGATTTCGCAGCTGGTGGTCTGATGATCTATAATCATTTGAGGAAAAACCCCTCATTTAGGTGCAGGTGGTCCATTGGATTGTACTGCAAAAAGACCACACACACACACAAAAAACCCCCACACAAACAACAACAACAACAAACAAAAAACCCCCAGAAAAATCCAAAAGCTATCTGTGGCAAAAACTGTTGCTGCGCAACTGGCAGGCATTGCACTGCTGAAGTGCTGACTGATGCGTCGGAGAGCAGAAAGTGCATATTCCATTCCCACTAACCAGGGCAATGTGGCGACAATTAAGCTTTGAACAAATTCCTGTAAAGTGTTCTGAAATCAGCACTATGGTCTAGGGAAGACACAGCACTCAAGGGGGAATGTGGAGAGCTGAGTCCTCACATCCCTTCCCTAAGCTGCTATATGACTGAGAGGAGTCATTTCAGCATAGTTTCATACGTGCTGCTCCTTCGCATCCCTTCCACTCACATTAAGAGGTCTTTGGTTATTTAAACTTTACTTTCAATAATGTAAAAACACTGTCTTACAGCATGCTTTCAAAGCATCTAGCTTATTATGTTCCCGAGTTCTACAAAAGCCCCTACAAAAATAGAAATAGATAATAATAATAAAGACTGACTGTCACAACATAGTGTTGGAGGCTCATTCAAACACAAGTGTATAAAGCTGGCTACATTTAAACCACTGCGTTGTCCGACTGCTGAAGTAACCTCACTATTTTGCTGTTTGCGGGGACTCAGTAACAAATTACTCCACTACTCCATCTGGCCTTCATCCTAAGAGGATACCTATTCACTCCAGGATAATATTTTGAAGCTTGAGTTGTTCTGTACCTCTTAGGATAATGCATTTTGGAGCACTGCATATTGTTTTTCACTAACATATAAATATCTTTTGGATTTTTAATAAATACCGATTCTGAATAAATTTTGGATACTATGTAGACAACAAAATAACCAGATGATCGGGCATCACATTTGGATGCATTTATCTAATATATTTTCCTCCCATCTGCCTCCTTTCTTTTCATCCTATTGTGAGTTATGCTCCCTTCTGTTATTTTTTTCTCATCTCCATACCTAAGGTAAAGTGCTTAGAAAAGAGCAGAAAACAGTCACTGATTTCAGGTCATGTAAAAACAATAAGTAAATAAAAAGTATAGCATTTTTATGCTAACTTCTGTAAATTCAAGTGTCGCTGTGTGCACACTTACAAAATATAGTTCTGGGTTTTCCATTAATGTCCTGGTAATATCCAGGGATTCAGTATAATCTAGATAATATTGCTTCTGATATTTATAAAGAATGGTTGATCTTACACAGAGCCCCCCGTTAAGGGGCTCTCCTTTTAAATTATCCTGCTGTGGTTAGAGTAACATTTACCAAAAATGTGTGTTGTTTAGAGAAAACTGATTACGTAGGACTTGAAGCCACATATTTTTTCTAGTTAAGATAAATTCACATTAAATCAATCAAAGCTTTATGAAAATAAAGGCCACAAAACTAAGCACTGTGTAGATCATAGTCCCATAAAACAGGGCATAGGGTTTTGCATAATAAAAGAAGAGGTACATAAACATGAGAGCACAATATTAGTTCTCACTTCTCCTCTCCTCCTATTAGAGAGAGCCATGCTATTAGAGTTGATTGAAACAGAATTTGTTAAGTAGTTTAGGGTGGGGTTTTTTTCAAATGAAAATTAAAGGCAAAAGTGCTAATAATTAAAAAAAACACAAGAGGATGAAATAGTCTAAAAAAAAAAATAAATCCCAGACTCTTCAGAATATCAAAATTACCTGATTTTTTCAAAAGACACGAGCCAAGTGATTTCCCCATGTACTTTAAACTATCTTCTCATTGGGAAAGCCTACACAAGGCACCAGGAAAAGTTGCCTGCAGAGAATATTGTCTGTCACTCAAGCCACATATCCCAGCCCAAGGCACGGACACTGGTTTTCCTCAGCACCACAGCTCCAGCCTGGGGCTCTTAGGCCTTGCAATCTCCAAGACTATTGCCGAGTCCTCAAATCTGAATCAACTACCAAAGCCCAGGAACTCTTTGATTGCCCTAAGAACTACCCAAAGGACAAATCAGGTTTCATTAACTTCCTGATTGTGCTTTGGTGAAATCTTGAACAATTCAGTGTTTCCTTGAAATCTACTGGTATTGCCAAACTGGTTTTGTTGTTTTCTTTTTTTTTCTGTGCTAAAATATTTTTAATCAGAAAAACTGTGATCATCTGTGTACTTCCTATGCACACATGAGTAGTAGAATCTACCTGTGGATCCATTAAATCTAATTGGTTCGACCAGGTTAATAGCACTGCTTATTCTCTCAGTATTGCTACATTTGTATGATCTATATAGATACCTTTTTGTAATTGAGCAGCTTGGCAAAGCCAAGCTCTGAGAAAACAGTGAGAAGCCATCATATTTTTGAACAAATAATAACATGTTAAAATCTTCTTTCTTGCCCTCTTTTTCAGTTGCACTTTCATTCTTTCCTCCCAATCATGGTGACTAAAAACATACTTTAACAACAAATTACGGGAAAAGATGTATCTTGAATAACTGGCATAATGAATCATAGACATTTCAGAACTCCAGGAGCTGGAACTTGAGGACAGGATTCATCTCACCTATCATCAGCAGTCAAAAGTTAGGCAAACAGTTGAGCTTCTCAACAAGGTTCCCTCTATAGTCATCTGAGAGAAAGAAAAAAAAAATATCCAGATGAGGTTGCTTAGCAACTCCAATTTTCCTCAAATATCTTAGACAGCTGTCTTAAAATGGGATGAATCTTCCTCTGGAGACCTCTTTCTCCTTCCAATGATTATACATGAAATAGCTTAAAGTGGCTTCCTAACTTCTGGACCAGTAAAATAGGTGAAATTAATTCCATCTCAAGATCCAATTACAGCTCAATTACAGATTTTGGTTGTAATGGAAGGGAATTTTTGGACTGTAATGGAAGGGAACTT
This sequence comes from Pelecanoides urinatrix, assembly GCA_013400755.1. Taxonomy (NCBI): domain Eukaryota; kingdom Metazoa; phylum Chordata; class Aves; order Procellariiformes; family Procellariidae; genus Pelecanoides; species Pelecanoides urinatrix. The sequence goes on from VZTQ01002166.1 coordinate 37,500, forward strand.
GAGTATTACCACACAGAAGGTGAAGAAGTTCGTCTAAATAACCTGATGTAAACAGAAGATAAATTTGCCAAACTGATGGAGGACAGCAATGGCATGTGCTCTGAAGATTATGCATTTATGCATTGTTTTACATCCATAAGCAGAGAGCAAAATGGGAGAGGTCTGAGAATATTCTACACAGACAGACTAAGATCCCGATTAACAGACTTATTTATGCATGTGTATGTATCCCAATGTAGAAAGAATGAAAGTTAATTTATTCAGTTTTGGGTTTTTTCTTTACCTTTGTTGTATCAAGAGGCAAAAGATCATCAGATAGAGCTTTGTTTCTTTTTTAAGAATGCTGCTTCTTCTGCTATTTTCTTTATTCTAAATCAGCTGCTTCTTCAGTGTTAGAGGAAAACAACTCTCCTCTCATGATTTTTTCAGTAACTCTTCACAACTGTCATATGTCACACACTGTTAGCAAAGAATTTAGGGATCAAGTTTATGAAGCAATGGCAGCTGAAGGGTTAGCAGTTTATCTCAATACATTTTTGAATGCATACACAAAGCTCATATGGACTCTAGCTATGGAATTAAGAATGGCAATTTCATGTGAAGCTAAAATACTTTCTAACTGTTCCTTAGCAAGTCAGAAATATCACAGTATTTATTTTTATTTTCAGAAAATAAAGTGGGGTTTTTTTAAGGAAAAATCACTAATTTTACTGATATTCTGTAATTCCACTCAAATTCATTCTTTTAATTTTTTTTCAATACTATAATAGTTATGGGTCATATTGCAAATTAATTTTAATAATTTAAGATATACCTCTACAAATAAGTATAGGGTCCAAATACCATAGACACGTGCACCTGCACTGCCTAGGGTTAATTGTTTCTGTAGCAAGCAGGTGGCATTCACACTGCAGAACACTTTGCTTGTCTCTCTTCTGAACCACAAGGACTGCCATTGTTGCCCTGAAACAGTTAGGCAGTTAGTTAATTAGCAAGTTTGTGTGTGTGTGTGTCTGTGTCTGTGTCTGTGTACACATGAATGAAAGTGGGAGCAGTTTCAGATCAACGTGACTGATCTAAGATGACAGTTTTGCTGTGGCCTATCAGAGTGATGTTTTTACAATACAAAAGTGAGGGTGGGTTATATCTGCCCATGGGAGTGGCACAGATTCTAAAAGGAATTACATACTTTGTTTAGATACTTATTTTCTCTAGAAGGTACTTAAATACCATAGTAGATCTGGTCCATTCTGTAAGTAGCATATCTGGAGGTCCACCCTGTCCTAGAAGGTATACTCTGTTGGGCTGGTCAGGATATTTTTATTTTTAT
>VZTQ01002166.1:38845-67702 GCA_013400755.1 Pelecanoides urinatrix
TGGTCAGGATATTTTTATTTTTATTAATATTTTTATTAATATTTAAGAAGCTCTATTTTCTTAATATATGGAGGTAAGGATGATGTTTAGATGTTTTGAGTAGAAAGTGGATTCAGGATACCCGAATCAAATTATTGCCTTATTTCCTGTACTAAAAGAATATTTAACTTGATTATTTCACCCCTACAGCTGAAGTTAATTTTTTCGCAAGTACATCTTATAAAAGTGTATTGCTATTGCAATTAATTGGATAATTACTGTGGGGAGGTCAAGAAATGTTTCATTTAATGTGATTTTTCAAATTTCTGAGAAATAAGTCGTCCTATCCCCAAGTAAAACAGTTTCAAAATATTTTGCAGATTGAGATGCAAAAAAAACCCCTCCAGAAAATCTATTTGGATTATGTCAATCAAAACAATGCATTTAAATAATTTTGAAAGGTTTAATTTCATGTAGGAATCACATGCTCACAATTTTGTTCCCAAAGAATTGATAAAGGAAATAAACAAGAAACAACCGATACCTGTCAATAGTTTCAGTAAACCAACATTTCCAAGAAAAAATCTGTGTAAAAGATTGTGACCTGGTCTAATTATCCATGTACAAATTGTTCATATAATACTGAAAAATAAAGTGCTAAATAAATCAGTTTATAAAAGAGTTAGATCTTGAAACTCAGCCTGGCACTCACTCTTTCATGTACATGACTTTATCTTCACTTTCTCTTCATGTACTAGTATCTTCCATCCAATATTTGTTGTTTCTACTTAAGTATACTACACCTTATTTTTTGTATGTGTAATAAATCATGCTTCTATGATCATTTTGACAAACTGATTGAAAACTAGAACATTATGATTTTTATACATAGTTACATTGGTTACTATGTGCTTTCAAAATCTTCACCAGCTTTGAACTGATTAAATTATAAGAAAACATTAAAGCCTTGCTGCTGTAAAATCTGGCCTGATGTTTTAATACTTCAGTTCAGCAAAACCTAATCCAGATTTATCTTATTTTAGTATTTCAAAACAGTGTATCTGCAGACTGAGGAAAGAAAGCACGATAAAAGTGATCAATATCACTGAATCATGGATGAAAAAAAAAAATTCAAAACAAATTAACAAATTTGAAACTGCTAGAGATTTCTAAAAAAGTTTTTCCACCTATTTAACCCATGAAATCAAGTTAATTTAATATTACTTTTGAATCTTAACTTACAGAGATAAACAAACTTTCTCATAAAAATAAATGGAGAAGATGTGCATGTATGTAAATATGCATATGTATGCGTGTGTGTGTATGCAAATAAGTCCAAGCATTTTGTGCCAACTACCTACAAAAAATCACTGGTTTTTTACCAAGTTGGGAAAAATTCAAATTTAGAGATTTAATTTACTTAAAAATGCTGTAAACTCAGTATACAGATTAAGCTATGAAACTGATAATTGCATATATTCTTAACTAAAGTTTTACTACTGTATTTCTCAAAACAGAAATACAAATAAGTCTGGAAACATGTTAGCCTAATCCAATGGTCTGTGTGGCACAGGGTTGACTTATATATGTGTTTTAACTTTGCTTTGTTTTAAACAGCTCAAAGTTTAGCAATATTTAATTGTTCTTACCATGTCTTGGTCCTGTTACGTGTTCTACCCCCCTCCCACGCACACGTCTTCCCTCCTCTCATGTCTTTTTTGGGAACTTGGAGCCACATACAGAAATGTAATTCTCCTTCAGACAAGACAGAGTGGTTGTTCTTTGCATAATTGTACCAAAGGAAGAGGTTCAAAAGTGGAAAAGGAGCAGAAGATTTCTTATTCTCTCTCTTATGTTCTATGTATATTAAAGGGGGGCAGCCGAAATCTAGCCCTTGCCAGGTCGGATTTCGTAATGTTCTGACAATCTTTCAAAGTCATACACTTCATCATATTCTTTAACAAATTCATCATTTAAAGTGTTTCACAGAAAAAGAGAAGAAAGCTTGGAGAAAAGCTGGAAAAGAAGCTAATAACATTCTTTTGAAATGATTGACTAAGTGAAAATACAGATGTGTTCAGAACTAGTTTTTCAACTAGTGGTAATTATTTCTTCCAATTTCTTTATGCTTCAGAATCCTAAAGGCTCTGGTGAAAATGAACAGAGCTGAAGTAGCACAACTGTTTGCTTTATTCTTGTGAATCTTGGGGAGCTTTTCTTATTTATGTGCTTCTTGATTGTTCCATTCTATTCAGCTCTATTCTGTTTTGGCATCACATAGAGTCTCTTATTTGAGAAAGATTAAATACATATTTAACATTTCTGACATTGGAAAAAACTCATATAAGTGGCCTACTGAAGGGAAGTTGTTATTACCAAACCCCAGACCAATTTTTCCTTACAGACCCTAGGACATCTGTAGGAACACAGATTTGTGAGAATTCAGGCCTGCCTTGGCTTATCAGAAGCATGGGAAGAGATTGCATGAGGTATCAAAGTCCCACTGGCAGATTTCTAGACATCATCTGCTGACTGGATATAGCTGGAAAAAAACTAGGGATAAAGATAGGTTATTCCTTTCACCTTCTGAACGTTTATTTGCATGTAATTTTGCCTAAACAAGTTAAGTGTAAACATGTCAGGAAAAGAAAAAATTATGGGAACCGGGGGTTGAACTCCAAATGATTTAACATGGTAACCAGCCCAACTCTGTGCACTTGCTGAGTGATCTTAGCCTCTATGAAATAAGGAAATGCTCAGAATTTCAATGAACATTGGTATGTAATCACTGTTTCCCATGGACGTTAGCAGACAAATCTTTAGGAAGGTAAAAAAAGGAAGATGAATAGGGGTCAAAAGAGAAGAGACACAATTCCCAAAACAACTTCATAAAACATAAAACTGAAGTACAGCCCATCTTGCAATAAAAACAATCCTGCCTTACCCTTTTGGTGCACTTTCTGCTTTTCCATATCTCTTTCCACTGCCCACTCTTTTTCAGAAGGAGCATTTTGCTTTCCTCCCCTATGCGGAGTAGCCTTCTGTGTGTTAGAGCACAGTCTCGGATTTCCACCCATTTCTCCCTATTTGCTGTCACACCTACACTTTTTCCTTTTTGGCCTACTTTTCCATTTACAGTGTATATTACAAAACTTTTTACCCCCATCATGCAACACTGTTTACATTAGAAATGCCTCTTGTTTGTGAATGTATAGCACGTAATTTCAATTTTTTTTCCCCTGTAGTAGTTACTGTCCCATATTTACAACACCATGAAAAATATATGTGAGAGAGCAGGCGTCATGCTTTCTAATATAAATAATGTTCCTTGGTTTACTACAAACTTGTAGATGACATCAACAGAAACGGAGCCATTCACATTTATGTGAGTGTCCTCTGCTTGGTATTGAACAGATCTATGCCTGCCTTTAGAGCAGAGACCAGTCCAGCAGCCATTGAAGAATGCTTTCTAAAGCTCAAGGAAATATTGTGCAAAGATGCTTTGTATATCTCTCCAGTTTCAGGGATTCCTCTGTATCTGGATGGTCTCCTAATATTGGTTAAAGTAGCCACAATGTTTCCAAAGAGCAGCCAAAAGAGTGGAAAATAAGCCAACACAGTGAAAAAAGTAGAACCATTACTCATGCCTTTTTATCATCCAGACATCTTCCTATTAAGAAAATATCTTTTCGGATCCCCAAGATTTAAGGCTGCATTGAGACCATAGGGCAACAGAGATATGCACTTGTCTGTCGCTTTTCTTTTTACTTTCCCATGTAATTACTGAGACAAAAATTATATTAAATATTTTTTTCCAGTAGATCCACTGCTAAAGTGGACCGACTGTGGGATGAAAACACTGATTAAAACTTTGCTTTATACATTTTAGCTGAGGTACAGTAATTGATTTTGTTCTGGGTCTGGATTTTGCTTTTTGATTTTCAAAATATTAGACCAAATTCTGCACTCTGTTACATATACGCAAATATTGTTTTAATGGATGTGTAGCATTCTCAGAGAAGACTTAGTTCATTCAAGGCCCAATTTAACTGCCGCTGAAATCAATGGAAAGGCTCTGACTGATGTCTATACAAACTGTATCAATCCCTTAATCATTTCAAATGCGATCTAATAGTGAAATGGTTCTCATTAAAAACAGCGTACTGTGAATATAAGCCTGCTGAGCTCATCAATGGTAGTATTAAAGCAATAATAAAAGCATAAAGGAAAAAGAATAATTTACTTAGGTTTTTCAATTGGCTATTTGATGTAAACATTTCTTTTGTTATAGTAAAGTTTCTCCACCAGAATAAACAGATTCCTCCTTTCTCCCTAATTACTGAACCCATAGCCCTAATGATATTTCATAATTAGAAACTAGCCTAATTTCTAAGAGGAAATGGTACTAAATTAGTTGTGCTACAACACCAGAGAACTACACTTTGCAACATTTCATGTTATTCTATTCGTGCCCACAGCAGACATCTGATGAAAGGTGTCTTCAGGGTTTGTTGGTACAGAAAGTGATTGCAAAATACCAGTTCCTAGAAGTCCCATTGCAAATGTTTATCTTATGTCAGTGGCTGAAATAGTCATTAGTACCCAGAAACCCACAAAAATGTAGAAATAGCAGATCTAAAACCAGAACTTATGATACTCTCTTTCTCCCATTCTAACAGGCAACATCTTATGCTTCAGTTGAAGATGCTAGTTCAAGCAAACCACGATATTGTGTAATATTGCACATCTGGTGACATAGTAGGGAGCAGCGATTACTTGTACCCACACAGGCTGCACCAGGAAAGGGGAAATTCATTGCTGTTGCTGGCAAAACCATATATTTCTGTGAATGACCTGAGCATTATTAGCCACAATTCCTGAAACATCCTTTGCAACTTTGTATTATGTACACTTTCAGGTACAGTGACAAGCCCATCATTATCAATAGCTGTGACACTAGTGCTGTAAACCTATTGAGTACAGGGGAAAATCTCCCATACTTTGTCTTCTTTCAACTTAAAATCATTTGTCACTGTAGTGTTACAGGATAATTTTGCATTCTTCAATGAGTATGTGTACAAAAATAGCACTGTATTGCTAGTGTAGTTAATTAGAGTAAATTTTTTCTCCACATAATTCACAGGTTATGGGCAAGCCTTTACCTTTATTATTAAAACTGAAAACAGATCAAACTGAGCTGGTAGCATGAGTGTCTGTATTTAAACCTCAGTTAATAAGAGGGTCTTTAACAAAGCCCTTCTCTCTGAACCCTCCCACTGCATTCACTTGCAAATCACTGTATGGCTGGCAAAGACGGCGTCCTGTCCCTGCCAGCCCCAAACCTTCTCATGTTGAGCACTGCGGCTCTATCAATAGCAACATCTTTCTCAGTGAGGGATGTTTCTTATTAATCAGGTGCACTGAATGGAAACCAATCAGATAGAGAATCTCTTTGGCTTCAGCTCCCTGCCTGCCTGCCTTAAAAGTGATGCTGGGAGAGAGGGAGCCCTAGTTAGATGCAAGCACATACAGCGATGGAGATATACAGAAACAGGCAGAAGGGAGGAAGCAGGTAGAGAAACAGCATTGGACGGACAGAGCTAGGCTCATGCTGGCAGACACGGTGAGTAGATTAACTTTCTTTAGCACTGAAATTGCTAAAGAATTGAAAAGAGCATTGAAAAGAGTAGATGCTTTCTTAAAAAGTGTCTAAAATGTTAAAGATGCCTTAAAGATAGTTTTTAGGGAAGGGGGGTGGGGGGGTGGCAGGGTCAGCAGAGCACTTTGGGGAGATTTCTTTTATACCGTTCAGAAAGAAAATAATTGTACTAAATTGCTGAAATCTAAACTTCTGTTGCTGTATATATGACAACTGTATGTGCATATTAGAAAGCTAGCAATGTGTATGCTATTTGGCAATACTATTAGACATTATTCAGTTTTTACTGCAATATAACAGTAACAATATAGCCTAACTTTTGTGCAGGATGCCTTTTCACCTGTCCAGATAGAAGCTATCTTCCTTTTCTTTCTTTCACATTTGTTTTTGTCAAGAATATCTAATCAAAACAAACCCAGTTAAGAAGGATGAAAAAGGAGGAGGTCTTTACTACTAATAAGAATGAAGTACTGATGCTTTGTTTTGTTTTTCTTTAGTGAAAGTAGCAAAATTAGTATTTTTTTTATATGTGTTACAGGGGGAAGTGGCAGCTCAGGGTTCAGAAAGATTGAGAACTGAGGGAAATAGCCCTTTGGATATTCATGGCAGTAAGTCAAACTCAACAGACTTAAAGTGTAAGGCTGTTTTTCAGAAGTACTACAAAACAACCTTATCAGCCTAATATGTGTAATCAGACTAGCACAGAAAGCAAGGCAGAAAGCATAAAAGGTCGAACTGACCACTTGATTTTGAAGTAACTAGCAGAAACCAATTGCCCGATGAATGACATTTTGCTTTTTCTTTTCACATGCAAGAAACTTGCAGTTACATCCATTCAATTTCACTGTATGAGATTCAAACAAAGAATGATGCATATGAACTATAAAGAAATCGATATAGTTGTATGGCAATGTGCATACAGTACCTACTCGCCTTCTCACAGATTTAAGTAGTAGGTCAGAAAATAAAACGTTATTTTCTTAGGATAATTTCCATTTTCAGTAGACAAATTTACAACCAATGTATCAATCTTGCTCTGATTAAAGTCAATGACAGAACTCATATTTTACTTAAATCACAACAGGATTGTTCTTCATTGCTGAGTACTACACTAATTTCTCATGGTAAGGACAAATATGGATAAAAAGGCAAGTGCAATACTTGCAATAGTTTCGCTAATTGGATCAAAAGCTTTGTTTAATAAATAATATTGGTTATAATGATAGGAATTGTTAATGATAGATCTTTAAAAATCACTGTTTCCAAGTAATTTTCTACATCTGAAATGTTAACTTCTATTCCAAAAAGTGAGAATGGACTAATTAAATATTTAGAAGTCTTGTGTTATATTTTTTTTTATGATTATTAAAAACTCTGTAGAAGAACTATGTTAGTTTTAAAAAAGATCTACTGTTATCTATATGTCAATTTGACAGGTAAAATACATTGTCCTGTCATTTGTTCTTCACTATGTAGTAATATAAATTCAAGATAGAATTAAATATGTTTACAACTAATGTGATTTTCTATTAGCAAAAATATAAAACTTTTACGAGGTCAGGTTATACAATCAAATGCCTATGAAAGAAATAATTCTTGTTTTGTTTTTTTAAGTTAGATAAACAAGATTAATTTTAAATGAGGAAATGTAACTGTATCAGTACTACATACTAAACTTGTACCTAAAATAGTTGTCTTTTTAAACTTGATGGGGTGATTTCAACAATCAAAGTTTTTCATATGTTTATTTGTGTGAACAAAGTAGAGTATTTCATTTCAGAGGCTGCCTTGCAACCGTTATTGTGAAAAATTATGTTGCATAAGTAACTGGTACATCTCACCTAAACACAAAAAGCAGTTTGGAGAAAAAATATGGAGAGAAACAGCTCTGCCGTATGCTTTGTACAGCTCCATGGTAAAAGTGCTTCAGGCTTTCAGCATTTTCACACCTGTCTGCAGAAGTGACCGTTCCAAAAAAGTGACCATTCCAAACCCTCCGCTCCGGACAGCAGCCCATTCACAGGGATCTGTGCTTTCCCCTCACCTGGCTGCTGCTCCACAAGGATGCTGATCTCAGAGGCAGTTGCATGGCATTGGCAGAGACACCCTCTCATCACTGGATCAGCCAATGAGGATGATTTCATTCCCTGATTTATCTGCCAAACAAAATGTAATAACCTAAATCCACCTGTTTAAAAGTTATCACACACAGTGTTGCAGAAAGAACATGTACAACTTAATTCTGACATTCGCTTATGCCCTGGCATCAGGACATGGTTTCTGAAGCTGCACAACACGGGTTGCAGGGAATCTACTGGCAGAAGCGTTGAGAAATAAAGCTAGAAAGTAACAGGACTGACAATTTCCTCTGAGGATGAGTTTGTTCAGGAGACAAAACAAGGTAGACTGATGTCTCCTTTTGGCTGTCCAAAGCCTGACGATAACAGGACACATGAAAGAACACTTACTACTTCAGAATTTTCATTTGTTACAGAGTAACGCGCACACACACAGAATCTTGCACCTCTATTCAGAGATAAACAGAAACACAGAGCTGTTCTCCTTTTCTTCCTCCTCCCCCTTCTCCAATTTTGCAAACTGTCTGGAGATACAGCAAGACCTCACTGAAAATCAAAACTCAGTAATGACCATTGTTTAAAAATTCTCCCAACTCCTGCACAAATCTTGTGCTTATAAGAAAACTGGGCTATATAGACCTGGATATAAGACAATATAGACATATAATTTTATGTTTCTTTCATGCAGTCAGTGCTATTTAACTGCAGAAGGCAACTGGAGGAAAAGCCTAGACAAAAATGCCTCTCCCACTCATACCAGAATGCTTCAGAATTTCTAAGACTTGCAGCAGATGTTGCATGCAAATGCTATCTGCAGAAGCACAAATATTTGAACATGAATAGGAATGTCTGAGTGAAAGCTAACTGCATTCTGCATGTAAGTGAGAGAGTTCATGAAAAGTCATTTGTAGGAATAAATCCAAAATTTAGCTGAAAGGGGGTGGGAGGAGAAGGCAATAAAGCAAAGGGAAATGATTCTCTGCTATGAACAAGAAGAATCTTTGTAAAAGCAGTCAAGCGTCATTTTAATAACTTTCTCCTTTTGCCTTTTAAACAAATGGGAAATTGCTGAATGGCCAAAGGCAAGTTACCGTCCTGACTTTCAGTGTCTGATCATGGTAAAAAAAACCCAGTGGCATTGAGGCCTACTTGGTGAGCATGACTGAACAGGAGAGACATATCTTGATCAGATCATACTATGTGTTTGCAGTGCAAAATCCTAGGGAAACTGGGCTTTGGTTACTTCAAGGAAAATGTTATTAGTAACTTCAGAGAAAAAGGGAAAATTCTGGATATATACTGCAGCTTACAAGAAAACTCTAAAAAGATTACGTTTTAGAAAGAAATGATTTTTTAATGCACAGTATGTGACGTAATTATAGAAAAGATAGGAAGTGAAGTAAGTTATTTATAATCTTCATTCCGCAGTCTCAGAAAGATTAGAAAAGGAGATGGGTGGCATTGTCTTTGTCGCATACACAGAGATTATTGCACAGAGAGTTGAATTGACTTGGTCTCAGTTAATGAGTAGCTCAATGTCAGAGCCAGGGGTAGAATGGGGTTTCTGCTTTCCCAGTCCTCCAATTTCTCCGTATGAATGCACCAATATTCATAAAAATAAATGTGCCTTGAATACTTAAATAACACCATAAACAGCAACAAATGTTTCTCTGGAAATATATTTCTGTAACTGCAAAATGGAATGCCTCAAGTGAAGGACAATGTATTTCTTTGCCAGTTAAATGCAAATTTCTATATTTAAATTTCACACCTTTTAGTAATAAGAGTAATAACAACATCCAGACAACATCACATTAGATTCAGTTTTCCCTGTCTCATACAAACATAACTTTCATATTAGAATATCCTGATATGAAAATGCAAATGTCAGAGAGGCTTTTCTAAGTACAAATTATCTAGGCACTAAATGATGTTCAGGTTGCTTCAGCTTCACAAACCCTAGTCAAGGGAAATAACCACCAGCTTCATGCAAATTCTGCCTGGAAGAATATTACAGTGTTGGGCCATGCATGTGATTGCTTAGAGACTCCAATTTTCAAAAAATACTGAAAGCATTTTCCCATTGTATATAAGTATGTTGAGAAAGGGCTCCTAAATTACTTGTCTAAATTCAAAACATGCTCTTTATAAATGATACACAAGAAAAGATTCTGTGAAATAGAGAAAATTGTAGATAATGCTTTTATGTTTGGGGATGGAAACAGCAGGCCTTTCCATCTCTTTAGACAAAGTACACAACAACCCTCATAAGGACATTATCTTAATTTATATATTTTTAATAGTTCAACTGAAGACAATTAATAATGTATACAAGCCTATCTAGCATTATATACAGACATTATTAGATTTAGCCATTACTTTCAGAAAATTATGATCAATTACATTGATAATCCATGGTGCAGAATTTAATATTTATATTTTGGCACCTATTAAAAAATATTCAATAAAACATCAGGTTGTATAAGAGTGTTCAATAAAGGAAATTTAAAAAGTATAATGATCTAACATCCTTAGCTGAAGATCTTACCAAAATAATTGTTCTTTATTTCCTCTGTATTCCATCATTCTATATTTGCTCCTGAGGAGATGATGAAGAGGTAAAGTGAAAAAGGTGTGAGTTGGGGATAAGGATGAAGTTAATCCCATTGCTTCTGTTTTGAAAGAAAGAGTAGGCATAGTACAAATGAAAATTAACATTTTAAAATCCAGCAGTTATAGGTTATATATGATTCGAAGGTATCGGTAAACTACTCACACCTGAATTTAACAAATCAAAATAGCCCCGGTTCATGAACAGAATTCTTCATATATGTACATATACATACATTCATATATATCTATGTATGAAGACATAAACCCAAGCATAATTCAGGCAAATTGTAAGAAGAATGATAAAAAGTTTAAAAAAGGAATAGATTAAAATGGGTTTGCTTAAGTTTGCAGTGCTACTTTCTGGTTGAATTTGTTTGCCAGCTTACTTTGTTGTTTTTTACATGATTTTTACATGATTGTTTACTTTTACATGATTTGCATTATTCTTTATCATAATACTTCATAATAATGGATTCAAATATCAAGTTTTGTAGTGGGGAACTATTGTAAACAAATTCATTCTTCTGATTTTTAAGGCATAGGTGCTGGTTTTGGGAAATGTCATGGAAATAATTCTGCCTGTGTAGTAACAGAAAAAAATAGTCAGGAAAACATAGTTATTTCAAAAGGAAATTCTTGCAGTTATTTAAATTATTTGTCAGGAGAGCTGTTTGTTCTTGTGCCACATTCTGGAACCCCTGTTCAGAATGACTAACATTTTGCAATAAGACTAGTCCCACTGAAGCCAGTCAAATTGCTTTTGTGCATTTCCCTTATCCGGAGTAAAAATGAGTGCTGAATCTGTGGTTTTATAATGATTCTATCTGATAAAAATACATATTTTCCTCAGAGCAAAAATAAAAATATTATGTTACAGAAAATATTTTCTCATTTCCTGCAAGATTTGCAATAATTCTTATATTTGCTTCCCAAATGTAAAAGGAAATTTCACCTCTAATGAGAATTCAGACTTGTTGAAAAATGGAAATATATTTAAAAATTAATGTAGACTCTTCATTCCTTGCTGTTATCTGCATCCCATCGATTACCAGCAATTGAGCCAGATCTTGCTCCTAATGGTTTCAAATTTTTGTGATATGTGCCTTCTTTCCTAATCAAGACACATTTTTGGATTGCATTTGTATCTTTTCTAGGGGTAAGATACTAAGTAAAACCCCTTGTGTTCTAAAGAAAATGAATTAGTCTCTTTGTTTTCATTCATGGAAATAGAACTTCTTTATCTATTATACTGAAGAGATATTGTTCTTTGCTTAGTGTTAGTAATAGTAATAGTAGCAGCAGCATCAGTATCAAGGCTGAGGACTCACATATCATCACTTCAAGTAAGGCTTTTAAAATGTTTTAATAGCAATTGTCACATTTTAATAAAATCCAAGCTTCTGGTACTGCCTGCCTTTCCAGTCATAGTCCTACTCAAAAATCCTCACTACTCATGATGGCAAACCATCCCTGCAGCAAAAAATAGGACTTTCAAAACAGAAAAGTATGTCCTGTATTTAATGTACTTCTAAATACTTTTTAAGGCAATTAAAGAGAAGAAACTCTCTAAAAAGTTGGTACAGCTGCTCTTGGCTACAAGTGGCCAAAAAACCTACTGGTTGAGAACCTTTCCCTGAAGCTTTCATTCAGGAAAGGGGAAAATCGCACTAGGGAAGTCAAAAGGGGAGTAAATTAGGAAGTAGTTAGCCTGCACCATAGATTAGGTTTTTGGCAAAAAAAGAAACAAAAAGTAAAATAAAAGAAGCTCATTCATACTGTCTGACATAGATCTGAAAGGGTTGAATCTAATAGATAATGGTTTAGGAACATACCTAGTGTTGCACATCCAGAAACATAACTGTTAGCACTGCTAGAAGGAAAGATTTGGCACTCCTGCCAATGGTACTTACTCTAATTATTTATTTGCCATTTGACTTTACACTCATGCAATTCACATTTATATTTCAGAGCAAATTTGTCTAACAGCCCCCTACAATATATATCCACAAAGAATAAACTTCTCAAATATATAAAGGTCCTCTATGTTTTTTTCTTTCCCCAACATGTTCAGATTCTATTTCATAATACTTTTCCAAAACTAAAAGCCTACAGGTAGAATAGATATATTTTTTAAACTATTTTAAGGATTATGTTTACTAAGCATTTGTTTGATTAAATAGTGAACTTCACTGCTATACACATACACAGGACCATAGTTACCTTTGATTATTCAAGAGATGTACTCAGTAATATATAAATGATGATTTCAAAGAAAACATACATCTGAAAATTTCTGAACAATTGCAGATGAGATCAGATAGTTCTTGTGTATTTTATGTACAGACCTGTGTGTGTAACACTAGGAGTGGCATATATTCATAGCTTGAGTGTTGAACAGAACCAGAATGGGTTTTAAGGATTAACCAGCACAGGATTAAAGTTCCTGGTCTCATGACATAAAGAGGATCTCAACTTCTATTCAAAAAGAATTTAACTACTTTTTAACTGGCAGAAAATTGCATAAACTCAGGATAACTATTGAAGTAATATTTTTCTGAAAGTGCAGGTAGCTTGAAACAGTAACTATGTCCTATCCATGTCACTGGGAACTTTCCTGAGACCTACACATGGGGGTCCCAAACAATGCAAAGCCAGGGCAGAAACACACATTGAGTAAATCAATGAAATTGTTAAAGGACATGCCTATAGCCACTAGAAGAAACCCTGCCAACATGGTAGTAAGATTCACTAGTTCTCTGGAGAAGGAAGGAAGGCAGGAAGGAAAGAAGGAAGGAAGGCAGGCAGGCAGGCAGGCTGGTTTCCTCTCCAAAGCTTCAAAAGTGGATTCACAAAGCTGAAGCAGCATAAAGATTTGTGTAAACCAGCATAAGATTCCAGATTACTTGATTTGAGCTCTTTTTAAATGCAGTAGAATCATAGAATCATTAAGGTTGGAAAAGACCTCTAAGGTCATCGAGTCCAACCGTACTGTGGGCAGCTACAATACAAATGGGACCAAAATGAATGTTGTCATTTTCTATATCCTTTCTGTGCAAATAACATCAGAATCATTAATTTGTATAGGCTGAAATCTGAAAAAACATGCTTTGAAGGAACATAAATAGGGGGACATTGCTGTAGAATGGAAAACAAATGAGTCACATTCATTTTCTGCTTCCTTCACCTCAAGTTGATTAGCACTAATTACATTTTATGCTAGTCAGCCTGTGAATTTAGTAGATGACAAAAAAGTCCTGAAATTTCATTGCTTTTTGTGAAAACACACACACATGTATGTGTGCATACATGTACCTATATCTATATCGTATCAATACTGATATCATTTTAGAGATAGAGATTGTACAGATAAGGAGATCTAGAGATCTCTATATCTAAATATCTGTAATGATCAACATAGATATATGTATATACATATTTTTATGTGCACAGCATCAGTGTCATGAAAGCCATGCATGTACTTGTATTGTAAGGTCTCCAGTGGTATATATTCTAGTCTATATCAGGTAAGATAAGATGCTTATGTGCTCTGAGTGGAGGAGAACTCTGCAGGCCATTTCAAGTTTCTATTCTTTAACAGCTGACCCAGACCAGTAAATATAAGAGGAAAACACAAGCAAAACCACTGTTCTGCTTACACCATCAATCATAGAATCATAGAATGGTTTGGGTCAGAGGGGACATTTAAAGATCATCTAGTTCAACCCCACTGCCATGGGCAGGGACATCTTTCACTAGATCAGGTTGCTGAAAGCCCCATCCAACCTGACCTTGAACACTTCCAACGATGGGGCATCCACAACCTCTCTGGGCAACATGTTCCAGTGTCTCACCACCCACCACCTTCACTGTAAAATATTTCTTCCTTCTGTCCAATCTAAACTTGCCCTCTTTCAGTTTAAAGTCATTGACTCATGTCCAATTTTTCACCCACCAGTATCCCCGAGTCCTTCTTGGCAGGGCTGTTCTCCATCCCTTTATCCCCCAGTATGCAGTGATACTGAGGATTGCCCGAACCCAGGTGCAGGATCTTGCAGTTGACCTTCTTGAACTTCATTAGATTCACATGGGCCCATTCTTCAAGCCTGTCAAGGTCTCTCTGGATGGCATTCCTTCCCTCAAGGGTATCAACTGTACCACTCAGCTTGGTGTCATCTGCAAACTTGCTGAGAGTGCACTCAATGCCACTGTCTATGTCATTAATGAAGACATGAAGTAGTACTGGTCCCAATACGGACCCTTGAGGGACACCGCTCATTACTGGTTTCCACTTGGACATTGAGCCATTGACTGTAACTCTTTGGACACAGCTATCCAGCCAATTCCTTATCCATCTAACAGTCCATGCATCAAAACTGTTTATCTCCAATTTAGTAGCAAGACTGTTGTGGGGAATCATATCAAAGACTTTACAAGTAGATAACTTCTGTAACTCCTTGTCCACTGATGCAATCAGTCCATCATAAAAGGCCACTAGATTAGTCAGGCAGGATTTGACCTTGGTGAAGCCATGTTGGCTGTCTCTAATCACCTCCCTGCCTTCCATATGTTTTGACGTGTCTTCCCAGAGGATCTGTTCATGATCATACCAGGCACAGAGGTGAAGCTGACTGGCCAGTAGTTCCCAGGGTCCACCGACCAGTCAGCCTCAGTCTATTCTTTCATGATTTTCAGCAAACAATTTCTGCTTCATTCAATAACTTTGTACTGGGGCAAGAATTCCCTGGAAGAGGAACTGATGACTAAACCACCTTAATACAATTATATGGCATGACTTATCACTTTCAGTGAAGCATCTATATTTACTCTAATACCCATACAATTTCTACGTGATTACATGTATTGACAAAATTCCTACCTTCAGAAAATTTAAGTGAAATGAGGTTTTCAGCTTGTCTCACTGTTTCTCACCTCAAGGGGCTAAGATTCAGGAAATGTGGAACCTTGTTGCTACAATAGAGTTTTCGGAATATCTTCAGTCTTACTGTATGGTCATCTAAATGATCAACCCCAAGGTAGACAAATCAATCCCTCTGACAACATTCATTTAAATGTCCCTTTACAATGCAAATACAAAGTTGACTTCTTATTCCTACTTTACTTAATTGTTCCTGAAGTTTAGCATTATCCTGATAATTGACAGGTTCAAGTGATGTGAGCATAATCCTTTTAAACAGAAATTTCCATCCCAGTGGCCACTAGCAGGTGTCTGAAGGACAGGAAGGACAAGGAAAATATAGACATATTCTCTCTCCTTTCCAGGTGGTCTGTAGTGGTTAATTCTAAGGCACACTGAATGAAGTACAAGGTTTTCAGGATTGCCACTGAGCATCTAAAATTTCTTATCCTATTTATAAAAAATAGAATTGAGATGTTAAGATTTAAATAAAAAGGTAGTCATAGGACAAAACTATCACCTCCATTTACAAACAATTGTTTTCTCAGGTGCGAATGACAAACAACAGCACCTATCCCATTCAAAAGATGAAGAACTGTTATTTGCCCTGAAATATAATGGAGTTAATCTTTGGAGGCAGCATGTATTGTGATTTTTTTTTTTTCCCCTCAAGAAATAGAATGTATATTAAACTATATATATCTTAATACTTTGCCAGCCATATTCATTAATGCTAGGAAGAGATGTTAAAACTTGCAGTTTATCTCACTGAGAATTTAATAAGAAGTATCAGTCAGTGTTCATTTGGTTTATTGTCCACAGTTCCATGAAATTACATGTGAAAGAAATTTAAACATAATCAGTGTAAAAAAACCTCAATATTTAAATGCAGGAACATACATATGCTTTACATATGTATATATTTGTATTTATGGGCATAAACAAGTGTAATTAAAAATTGGAGTTGACTTACTAGTGAAAGTTAAGTACATTATAATTTCATAGAGTGCATCTGCTAGTGAGCAAGAATACCTCAAGATTCCAGTAGAATCTTAATTTACATGATGCCAATTACCAAAATTGTTATCTGCCAGAATGACAGCAGTATGATAACATTTCCAACATTTATTTCTTCTCATATTCTGTACCCCTCCCTAGGGCCTGGCCTCACTGCCTTCTGGAGCAAATAGCCTTGCTGTGTCCTTGCTGTGGTTTGAGCTGGAGGACTATTGAGTTTTGTGGGGTCAGAAAGACCTGCTGGTTTGAAGAGAGGACAGTGGAGGAGACAAAGGTTTCTGAGTGGTCCTCATTCTGAGGAAAGTAAGGAAAAAGAGGGTGGCACCCTCCACTATGGGGTGATGTGTCAGTGAAAAAATCCTTTCCCTTTGCTCTGGAGACCAAACTGGTTTAGCAAGCAGAGGAAAAGATCCTTCCCCTCCTTCCAAGTCTCACTGACCTTTTGTCCAAGAGAATTAATGTCACCATCATGTTTGTCTTAACATTTTATTGATATTCAAACAATGAAAGATCCAGAAGGTCTTAACAATCACTAATCACTAATCACTGTCTGTACTCCATCATTAAGAGACCTCCAGAAAAGGCCGGGGAATAAAGCATAGGATCCAACCTGGACTAAGTACATGCACCCACATCACTGGACATCCATAGTTTGTCATCTTATTAGGGCAGTCATTGATAAGGCTACCTGTTAATTATATGGTCTTCTATTTTTTTGTCATCTTATTAGGGCAGTCATTGATAAGGCTACCTGTTAATTATATGGTCTTCTATCCTATTTATGTCCACTGATAGTGACTGCCTGGCAAAAATTGTAATAATTAACTAATAGAAATATTAATAATATTTCTGCATCCCCCCAACATGGGGGGATTGTCTATTACTTAAATGAAAATCAATTTACCATTTGTAAATTAAAGACACTGAACCCAGTTCCTCTAAAACAACACAACACTACTTAGCTCACTAGAGATACACTGTTATAAGTGAGTGGTTTTTTACGCTGTGAGTCTGCAGACTTTTAAGGAGCCTATTTCTAAAAGACCCATACAAAAAAATATGTATGCCAATTACAAGCAGGTTTAAATTTGTCGTACAGAATCCCACTTTACTGATGGAAAATATTTATAGTGTCTGTAAACCATAGTAATCAAAAAGGAAACAACTAAGAACAATATTTGTCTACTGCATTTTCAACAGATTTGAGGTTTGTAAAAGAAGATATGTGGCCTAAGTAACCTTGTGGTCATATACTGCACATACTGGAGGCACACAAAGGACATGAAAAGACTTGAGAGTGGAGAATTTTTTATTCATACTTTGTTGTGATTTTGATATCACTGATAAATCTGAAGGACAGGAGAATAGACAGGAAGACACAGACAATGCAGTTTTAAAAATGAGAAGTTTTAACCATTCTAGTTTTAATATGTTATTAACAAGTTCAGTAACTTGCATGGATATAAGTTTGCATTGCTTAAGTTCAAGTTTTGTCTTCGACTTCAGCTGAGATAAGAATAAACAAATAATTTTACTGCTGAATTTGAAGTCCTGTTAAATTACTGGTACAACAGGAGAGTATAAACAGTCATAGCTTATTGTTCAGTAAAAAAATACACTAACTTGAATAACAGGTTTTCTCATTGAGCACAGAATGAAATACTGAAATTAAATCTTGAAGAAGAAATACTAGAACCTGAGAAAATTATACAAATAATACTAGTGCATCTTATGTAATGTCTTTGTAACGATATGGTTCTATCTCACTATGACTGAACTGAAAGAAGATCAGTATTGTATTAGAGACCAAGTAAATTGGTATTCATGTGATGCCCCTCAGAAATTACCAATTACCAGTCAGTAATTATAACAAAGTATTTCAAAGTCTTCTATGAAAGCAGTTAAGTATAAGCTCCAGGTAAACAACAGAAGTGCACATAGTCCTGATGGAAAGCTCAACACTGTCTAGCTGAATATTCCCATGGACATTGGTAACATTTAGATTCAATCTTTATAAAGGGAGGAAATACTGTCACGGTCATTAATAAGCAGAGCAGAGGACCTAACAGCTACAAAGGGACAGAAAGGGCATAATTAGCTATGCAGCTGAGCACCAGCTTGTTCAGGAATGCCAGAAGTGCCTGACCCACACCAGAGTCCACAGGCTAGACAACAGCAACCAAAGTATGGTCAACTATTGTGTAATTAGGACTAATGTTAAATGATAAGAATTTTTTTCTTTCCAGCCTCTTCACGCCCTTCCTCCTGCACAGGGGTTGGTATGTGTGCAGAATCCACATTAACTTGTATAATGTGCATCTGAATATAGATAGATAATATTACATGACAGAGCCCACTTGCCTACAATATGTGAAAAAAAAATTATTTGGATAATTATTTTAAAAAATGCATTCTCTTCTGAAAATAAGTTATCAGTATTCAAACTAATAAGTTGAATAACTCCATGTTCCTTGCAAGGTAAATGTCAGAGGAAACAGTATTACAAAATGCCAACAAATACTGATTTCTGATACATCAGAGGATAAAGTTAGAGGAAAATCCAGATAGTGTAAAAAGGCTTCTTTCCGCAAAGGCTGGGAGAGAAAGGGAAATTATAGCTTGTTCAGCTATCAAAATGAGATTGAAATATAATTTCAGTATAGCTTAAAATGGGATAAATAGAATACTGTGAAAACATTGCTCATAAAAGTAATAAATTCTTTTATTAAATAAAATAAACCCTTATACTTGAGTACTGAATAATTAGAATAATAGCTAAACATGCAGTACAGATTTTTAAATTATACACAGAGCTAAGAAATCTTTGGTTTAAAAAATCAAAATCAAAGGTATACATTAGTAATACATGTTGAAGAAGCCATTACTTTAGAAGACATTAATATATATATATAATTATGAAAATTTCATTAAAAGACAGAAACACTAAGTGACTAATGCCAGAGAAAAAGCAGAAAAACTACAGAAATGCCATAAAACCCTAATTGTATGCCACTGAATCTTTTCTAGCAGAATCTTTTTACTGACTTAAAAGAAAGTTCTAAAATTTCCTGCAAACACTAGAACAGCAAAAATATGAACAATATTATGCACACCTGAGCAGAACAAATACAGCACATGTAGGAAAGAGGAAAAAAAAACAAACCCTGGAAAGATTAATTGCTTATTGAAGTAATGTCCTGTGCAAGTGATGGAGGAAAGAAGAATGGAAATAAAGACTGCCTTACCACACTTAAGCTTTGAATGTGTGCCAAAATAAAGATGGTACTGAAATAAACACATCAGAAAAATCTGGAATACATTGGCTTTCAGAAATAAAAGGCAAAATTGTATGTGTCATACAGAAATCACCAGAAATTGGGAATTCCAACTTGAAGTAACTACCTCAGTTCTTATAAAGACCACCTTTCTTAGTGTACGTGCAGATACAACATGCACTAAAAACAAACAATAATTAAGTATTAATCGTAATTCACTGTATGACAGAGGACTTACATGATTAAAACAAAAAAATAAATTGAAAGTGTGAATGTTTCTGACTTGGTAATGGAGTATTCACAGTAAGCCTGATGGCACATAAAAGAATTTCAGTGAACGTAATTGGAGAAAACAGTGAACGTATTTTCAAATGCCAACAGGATAAATAGAAAGTAAAAATACGGCTGGAGTAAGCACTTTTATTTTTAATTACATTCACAAGGCTCACATCTAAATGAGGAAAGTTTCACATTTAGTATAGTTTTCAATGCATTGTCTGTTATAATTGCAACACTCACAAGCTGGTGTTAACAAATGTATTTTCTTATTTATTCATCAAAACCAAAAGGGAAAGCTAAAGATCAAGAAATAGATTTAACCTCAAACTCATAATTTCTTTTATGATTATTTAACAGCAAATGATAACATTATTTTTTATTTTATGAAATTAATTTCTGTGCAAAATTACTCATTTTCATTATAACACAAGTGGAAGGGGGTGTTCAATCTGGAAGTTAAGATAAAGTATTTCATTTTGTATTAGATTACAAGGCCTTCAATAATTAAAACAGTTTTATTATTTCATATAACTACTAAAGCATATCACGTCACAATAGTATTGTGGGGCAATATAATAAAAGCTCATGAAATATTGATATTAAAACTGAAAAGCATAAATCTTAAAACATAACAACTAAAGAAGTTCTCTTTTACAGGAAATTTGGAAAAATACTAGTAATGAGAGTAAATTATGAAAGGTGAACAACTCTTCACAAGCAATAGTAACTTGTTGAACATAAATAGCTGTAAATGATCTTTTCTATTTTCAAGTTTTGAGTTCAAATGTATTGTTGGAGCAAATTATTGGGAGGGCAAGTCACAAGCTGTTCCAACAAGGCACATTATAGGCTGAATTGACCTTATGTGATAAAGATATACATGATAAGCAAAAACTATCTAAAGAATTTCAGAGTGAAGAAGAAATTGCCTAGATGCTTTGTTTAGCTAAAGTATTTTAAGGTGGAATGTTTATTCTGTTGTGCTTTATTCAGTTGATTGCTTTTCTCAAAAAAAATATGCAGTCCTTCTTGTCTACTTTGCACCGTAGTCACTCTTAAAATTTATCATAAACCCAATAACATAGTTTTCCTAAAACTTATCTATATATTATGTTGCAGTAGAAACTGTTAGGTGACTTCAGATACCACTGTGATAAATACTGATTTCTGTGAACAATGCTTATTCCCAGATGTGTATCTTTGAAATTCCACAAAAAGTAGCAGAGGCTCTTAAAACACGTGGAAAAAGTACTACTATTACATATGTCTCCAGTGAGGAAAACCTAGGGCAGAAAAGTTTAGTGGATCTCAAAATAAATGAAGCAATAGACCCAGGGTAACATAAACTGTTTTCAGAGTTGCTGAGCATTTATAAAACTAGTTTAATTATTGAACCTGCTGATACTCAACAGCTCTGAAAAAGTCAGATCCATGTTTCTTGATCTAACTGGAAACAGTGATTCTAATGGATAGCCAAATTTTATCTAACAGATATATGCTATGAATGGAATGACCACATTTAACTTTATACAATTCTCTGAAGATCACTTACCCTCCTTTCCTGCACCTCTTTTGTTCTCAAGTGTTTATATCCTCTCTCTTCTCCTCTTTCCTCTCCTCCTTGGTATGCTTGCTCTTTCCCTTCCTCTTTTCTTATTTATTCAGTATTCATTTCATTTAAAAAAAAAAAAAAAAAAAAAAGGTAATGGTTTAGATTATATAGTGTGTGTAGGCTATGATGTTTAATTTTACTTAGGAATAAGAATGAAAAATACCAGAAGCAATTAAAAAAATCACTTCCCATACCAGGGGTAACATATTTTCACATAAGTTTTATATATAATGTCATATATATTTGAGCATATGTATTTTCAACCACAGAATTTGTATTTGGACTTGCATCTCTAGGGTTTTAACTTGGTCTTTCTTTTCTCATTTATCAAATAGGTCTATAATACCAACATTAACATTACTTTCTGCCAACTACATCACTACCAAATAATGAGATATGTTCATAGCCAAACCAGCAAGAGAGCTTTTTTGTAAAGCAACAGGCAAATCAAACATTTATACTTTAGTTCAAAAACGTTAGAAAGGGATTAAATAACTATCAATGCTCCTCTGGTGCCAAAAATACCAAAAGTTCCTCCTCACATAGGCTTACTGGGGTGTGCTGGACTCCCCATGTGGTACACAGAACTATCAGGAAGAGGCAAAGAGAATGCTCTAAAGAAATTACGAAAATAAAGCAAGTGTAATTGATCACTCTGTGCTTTTCTATTCTACTCCTTCAGTTATATCCTAGTCCACTGACCTTTCAGGTATGAAGGCAATCCAATCCATGCTTTCCAAAATATGGGTAATCCATTTATGAGTACTGCACTCCTCCAAGCAAAGGTTTCATAGAACTGGACATCTTATCAGTTATTAAGAACGATATTTTAAGTTGAACTCACTTTTTACAGAGATAATCAAAGTATGTTTAGCAAATACATCAAGCATTCTGCTTTGATAGTTATATATATATATTCTGTTTCATAAGGTGGGAAATGAGTACAGAGAGATTAAACTCTTTGCTCAAAACTGGTGAAAAAGCATGTGGTGGAAGCAAGAGCAAGAGATTACTCTGACATTTTTTTTTTTATGATAGGATGTTTTTCTCTTGTTTAGGCATATTTGACTTTAGTACAACCATTTCACTCAGCTCCAATAAGATTATTAGCAAGTATTATCTAGTTCTGAACTATATTGTTTATTCATATAAAATAAAAAAAAATTCAGAGCAAACATAATCCTTAAGTACAATTAAGAAAAAGGAAGAAAATGTATGCAGTTTCAGTGTCTCAGAAAGTGGAAAGATATAGTACAATGTTATGGCTCCCTCTTTTGGATAGCACATATCTAGTATGCAATAATAAGAAAACTCATGTCCTTAAGACCAAAAAAATAACACAAGCTTCTCCATTTTTCCCCTGGATCTTGCTTAACAGTGATAAATGCAGCCAATAAAACCAAGCTTTTTATAAGTTTCTTGCAAAATGCAATTATATTGCAAATTTCTACATTCTATAAAAATAGACATGCATTTCCCAGCTAGGGCTGTAGCTAGAATATTTTTGAAATACATTAAACATTACTCTATCAAGTAGCTATAAAAATGGAACATAAAATTCTCTCATGGATTGCTCCTTATTTTAGCTAACTTAATTAACTTATTTAAGCTAACTCAGGAAATAATGAAGTGACCAGAAAGGAACAAATTTTGTTCCTACAATATTATTACTTCATAGGAACTGTGAGTGAAAAATGAAATAAATGGTCATTTGGGTTCCTCTTTTAAAATCTTCAGCATAACTGTGACCTAGTTGAAAGTCCACAGACTTACATACATTGGCTTCAGGAAATTTTTGAACATACCTTTGAAGAATTAAAAGACATATAATACTTTTAGAAGAAAAAAAATCATTGCTGTAAAATAAAAGGTGTTTTATTAGATGGGAAAGGTGAGGAAAAAGTAAAACTCTAAAAAGGTATTAATCAACACAAAATAGTGAATCCTGACAGAACTTAAACTCTTATGGTTTAAGATTTTTTCCTAATGTAAGACTAGCAATCAAACAGTATTAGCTTTATAGATATAGTTATATTTAATTCTGAATTTGGATTTTGCTTTCCCAAGTATTGGACGCATACCATTATTCTTCTACATTAATATCTAGGCATAATTCCATATTACACAACAGGTTTAATTTTCTCCATATCTCCATGTATGCTGCTGTGAGATGACCAGAAATAAAATTTTTGCCAAAGAATGTTCATGAAAAATTCAGTAGCACTATTCAATGACTCCAGCTGTGTCAGCTGGAAGACAGACTTTATTTCACTCAAAAATCTTTCCTATAGCCTTCTTATTACCTTTATATAAAATATGGATGTTAGGTAGGTATATGTAAATGAATTCTTCTACAGGCTTTGTTTAGTACTTTCTTTTACTAAAAATAGCTATTCCTCAACATTCATTAAAATGTTGTGCTATACAATTAAAAAATTAGTTGGATTTATATCAACTAATTTAAAATTGTTATATCATGATACCCATATTAATTATACCATTGCAGCATGTTTTCCTTTCACAGCATCAAGAATTGCAATAGGACAATTGCATTTGACTATGCTGGATCATTATTATTCACTCTATTTATTAGTAACTATAAAATGTTTATTTTAAAATCAACACTGTAGTAATGAGATTTAGATGACAGTACATTCTTTCCCATGAAGAACTGTGTCTGGATAGTTCATATGATGACAGTTCTTCAGAGTTTGGGAAAAAAAAGGCAATTTAGTGTGCTTTATTTACAATACTAATGAAACTGTTCCACTAACTGATACTGTGTACCCCCAGTCATACTACTAAAAAGTGACACCAAAATTTGGCTGTAATAATGACTGCAGGATCACAAAGATAAAAAGAAGGGAGGAAATTCACTTGTAAGAAGTATAACTTTGTTTCATGTAAAATAGCTATTCCTACATAAACCAACAAAAGATCAAAAAACCATGACTGACATACACATGCCTATGTACAGATTAACTATGCACTTTCTTTTTGCCTGTTATGTGATTGAGTTAATGTTTTCTATGAAGCCAGATATTTTATGAGTTGTCTTAGCAGTATGGAGCCCAAACATAACTATGGTCCCCCATATGCTCTTTTCCCTCATCTTTTAGAATGTGAGAAGGAAGGGAGACAGTTATGGGCATTTGAGTTTATGCGAGAAAGTTCTAAAGCTTGACTATGCCCTGCCATTTTGGGCAAAGCTAAACAAAAAATACTAGAGCAGACAACATAAAACAAGTGCTTTGTTATATCAACTTTTTTCAGGCATATTTCCACTCTTTTTTCACTCTGAAACTGGAACCATATACATGGTTTCATGCATTTATATCTTTTGCTTCCTAATGAGTTTTAATGAAAAGAACAGGAAAATATAGGGGTAATTCTTGGAATGTTATCTGAAAGGAATTATGTGTGTTTTGAATTAACCTAAATAAATCACATGAAAATCTGCACGCTCTGGGAATTCATACTGAGATATAGACTATTAAACTCTCAAGTCTGGTTCAGATTTTATTAAAGGAAACATATCACATGACATTTGAAAGATAACTGGTATCTTAAGAGAAATAAACTAGTTATTTATGTTTCTGGTTGCTAGAAACAAAGAGTAAAACAGTTGGTATCAGCAATAACAACTGCAGTCTCATCAGAGCACTATTAAATGATTAAATGCATATGCAGATGACATATTTCCCCATTAGTTCCAGATGGGTCTGAAGTCTTCTGAAGTTACCTATCATGGTAGCAACAATAAACCACATATAAAATCTGCACTAAGGGTAGAAATTTGCGGAGGGCAAACTCAGGAAATACTATAGGAAATCTTGAAACTTCAATGGAGGGGGGGGAAGAGATTCATTTTTAGAGGATTTCTTTCCCCAGAGGGCTTTAAAACTTGAAGTAATCAAAATTTCAATATGAAATTGAGCATGGAAGCCAAACTCTGAGCTACTCATCAGAGTTCTTGCTGGGGTTCTCTGCAGGGCTGTCAAGCACCAGAGGAAGTTTTACTCATCACATCTAGGCTACTAACTCTTGGGCTCCACTAGAACAGCATATATACCCAACATCCCGTGCCATGTATCTGTGTGATACCCTTTCTGTCATTTCATCAGAGGCTGGAGAAATATCTTGATTTTAACTTTACCATCAGTGCTATGCTTGTGGCTACCCACTGTTCTATGATTCATTTGTCACAGTTTCCATGAGAAAACAGAAAGGTTTATAAACATTTAAAGATGTCAGATAGGTTTTTTTTGCTTATTTATTTATTTATTTATTTATTTATTTATCCAGGAACTCATCAGAAGATCTAATTTCAGTACAGTGGGATTTCAAGTCATAGTAAATGGCAGAGAGTTCACACATACTATGAGGAATCTTAAAAATCTTAGTGATGAAACTGCTGAAATATTCATTATTTTCTTTAACTTTTCACTTCAGCTTCCTTGATACTTGAGGGTTTCAAGGTATCAAATGTGATGCCAACTTTTAAAAAACAGTTTCAGTTCTACCAGGGACAATTCTCAGGGACAAAGTCTGAGGCCCAAACAATGAAATTGTTAACAGCTCTTATAAAGAATAAAATTGTTGGACACATGACATACTGGGGAAGTCAATATAGTTTTTGGAAATGGAAGTTCTGCCTCACAGACCTATTCAATCCTCTGAAAGAGTTATCAAGCATATGGATACCTTTGACCTCTTTGATATGATCTAGTTGTGCTTCTAGAATGCTTTTGACAGGGTCACTCACCAAAGGCTCTTAAGCAGCCATGAGCTAAAAGCGAAGGTCCCTGCATATATCAGTAATTGATTAAATGACAGGAACCAGAAGGAAGAAGTAAATAACAAGTTTTCACATTGAAACAAGGTCTGTTGTAGTGTTCCACAGGGATCTGTACTAGGGCCAGCACTGTTCAACATAGTCATAAATAAACTGAAAACAGGTTTGAATATCAAGGTAAAAAACTTTGCAAGTGACATTCAGCATAATAAAAACAAGGGGCCTTTGCAAAAGCTTGCAAAAGGATCTTATGACTATGATTATACTAATATACTTCATCTGGCAAGGAAACTGGGTTTTGCAATGTAACTGTCCATACCATTTCACTGTTATTACAGTCCCTAATATCAGTTTAGCCTGTACCAGCTGGTACTCTCCCAGAAAATTCCTGACAGTGTTTGAGGACCAAACCTGGGGTGATTTCTCATAGATGATACGGACATGGTAACCCTGCTTTAGAGGGAGGTAGGGGAGAGGAGAAAAGAGTATAGCCATATGGATTTGAGCCTTGCTATGCCAACCAGTCTCTACCTTACAATGGTTTAATAACTATAATAGTTTGCTATATATACAGTTGTAGTTTATGCAATACAGTGAGTGGACACCAAAATGATGGATGGTGAAATTGTTATGAAATTATGTAAAGCAACACACATGGTAGAATCCAGATTTTACGTTTAAAATAATAAAGTCTGACTATTGTTATTGGGGAATAACACCATAATGTAACAATAGAAAATAATAGGAAAACATTAACCCAGAGCTCTGCAGCGATCAAAAAAAAGTAAACACTGCCATGTATCATGATGAAATTAAGTAGGGAATGTGATTAAGCTGCTGTCTATATATGCATGAAGCTCCTGCACTTGAATATTGCAACAAATTACAATCTCCAATCTTAAAAGGTGCACCAAAAAAATGGAAGAGATTCAGAGGAGGGCTACAGGTACAATCAAAAGTATGGCACAGCTTCCAGACAAGGAATGATTAAGCAGGCAGTCCCAGAACTTTTCATCTTGGAAAAGAGACAACTGAAGGAGAAGTTGATTTAATTCTATATATTCATCAGTGGCAAAGAGATTGAAAAGGGAATGACTATTTATTGTGGATAGTAATAGTGGTCTAACAAAGCTGTCAGTTACAGTGTTCAAAAACAAACAAAAGGAGTTGGTTCTTTTCACAAGATTGTTAAACTGTGAGTCTCCTTGCAGTATGCTGTGGCTCTTAGAAGCTTACATGGTTTCAAAGCAAAAGTGGAGAAAGTCATGACAAAGAGATTCTATTGGGGATTACTAAATACCTAATAGTTGGAGACTGAGAAAACATACAGGAAAAAAATCATATATGCTTCTCCATGCTTATACATTATCATGGATGTCTGCTTGTTGAAAACATCCTCATCTTGGACTATCATGATACTAATGGAATAAGCAATACTTCATTACACTTATTTAGAATTTGTTCATGTTCTGCATTTGTCTTTCATTAATGAAGTCAAATGAGATGCAAGTGAAGGGCTTTTTTGGTGGTTTGGGGGGTGGTGTTTGTTGTTTTTAAGGAAGAGATTCAGACCTAGAAATAAGAAAAAGAAAAGTCAGTGTACTTTATATTTCTGAGATCTGTATTATTCCTGTAAGTGGTAGAATCAGGCATTTTAGGGTGTTTATTATGGAAATAAAGGCTGAAGCCTCCGCTGCATCAGACTCCTTTCAGATTAACTGAGATAACAAATAGCAAAAAATTATGTTAAACTTATGCACTATTTCTGTGCACAAATTCCTATGCTTGCAAGGGACCTGCTCAGCTGTGAGGATGAGACTTTTCTTGATTTTGTGATCCCCTTGGAGACAGCAGAAGGGCATAAAGGGCATTGAGCTCTCATAAATGACAGCATTCAACAGCTGCTCAGTTCCTTCAGGAAGGAAGCAGCAACAACAGGCTGCAATTATCAGTCCAAATGTGCTAACTACCTTTAATTGGTCAACAACTGAGTTTTTCCAGTCCAGAGAATCATAGAATCATAGAATCATTAAGGTTGGAAAAGACCTCTAAGATCATCAAGACCAACCGTCAACTCAACACCACCATGCCCGCTAAACCATGTCCCTAAGCACCTCATCTACACGTCTTTTAAATACTTCCAGGGTTGGTGACTCAACCATTTCCCTGGGCAGCCTGTTCCAAGGCCTGACCACTCTTTTGGTAAAGAAATTTTTCCTAATGTCCAATCTAAACCTCCCCCTTAGCGCAACTTGAGGCCATTTCCTCTCGTCCTATCTCTAGTTACTTGGGAGAAGAGACCAACCGCCACCTCGCTACAACCTCCTTTCAGGTAGTTGTAGAGCATGATGAGGTTTCCTCTCAGCCTCCTCTTCTCCAGGCTAAACAGTCCCGGTTCCCTCAGCTGCTCCTCATAGAGCTTGTGCTCCAGGCCCTTCACCAGCTTCGTTGCCCTTCTCTGGACACACTCCAGCACCTCAATGTCCTTCTTGTAGTGAGGGGCACAAAACTGAACACAGTATTTGAGGTGTGGTCTCACCAGTGCCAAGTACAGGGGCATGATCACCTCCCGACTCCTGCTGGCCACACTATTTCTGATACAGGCCAGGATGCCATTGGCCTTCTTGGCCACCTG
>VZTQ01002166.1:67923-150377 GCA_013400755.1 Pelecanoides urinatrix
CTGGAGCACAAGTCTTATGAGGAGCGGCTGAGGGAACTGGCGTGGTTTAGTCTGGAGAAGAGGAGGCTGAGGGGAGACTTCATCACGCTCTACAACTACCTGAAAGGAGGTTGTAGCGAGGTGGGGGTTGGTCTCTTCTGCCAAGTAACTGGTGACAGGACGAGAGGAAACGGCCTCAAGTTGCGCCAAGGGAGATTTAGATTGGACATTAGGAAAAAATTCTTTACTGAAAGAGTGGTCAGGCCTTGGAACAGGCTGCCCAGGGAAGTGGTGGAGTCACCATCCCTGGAGGTATTTAAAAGACGTGTAGATGAGGCGCTTAGGGACATGGTTTAGTGGGCATGGTGGTGTTGGGTTGACGGTTGGACTCGATGACCTTAGAGGTCTTTTCCAACCTTAATGATTCTATGATTCTATGATTCTATAATAAAGCAGCAAGAAAGAGGCATTTGGCGAAAGCGCATAGTCGCAATTATCAGGAGAACTGGTAAGTATGTCCTGTCATTAACAGAGCTGCCATAGGTGAATCTCATCTGCTTCATGCAGAGAGACTGATGAGAATCGACTCATCTGGAAAATAGGGGCCTACACCTCTAGGTACTTCTTTGGTTTTTATTGGGCAGATAGGCAGCTCTGCTGTTTATGAAAAAACCAAAACCAAAACCAAAACCAAACCAAACAAAAATGTCTTAAATATTGCAGGGTATCAATATCAAAGTACAGCCAACTAGTTTATGAGTGACAGAACTTGAGATAATCTTAAAAGGGAAGCAAAGAGAAGAATGTTGCTTTGATGACAGCATTTATTTTTCCTCCTGTCTCTGAAGGCTATTCTTTAAAAACCATGAATGTGATGCATGTGTTGCATTTGTAAATAAGGTGTGGTATAAAAATATATAATGCAGCTTCATTATGANAGAATGTATATTCCCTTGCAGGCGGTATTTAAGTCTGATTTTCACGATCCTTCTCTGTAGGAACAAGATTTCTAATGACCCAGCTGTACATGAGCAAAAAGAAAGGAGGATGAAAGAGATTAATGTTTTTTAAAAATCAGGAAATACTAGTTTGAAGATGTCTTTATTCTGAGAAATTCTGGCTTGTATCAACCTCTTGGGTTGTTGTACAAGCTGTAGACTCAGAAAGTTTAGAAAGCCCTCATCCTGATACATGCTATGCTCAGGAGATATGCAGAGGTAGGAGGCACCTGACATGGAATCTCAGACAGCTTCATTAGGACCTAGCTGTGTGACCAGAGTGGACCGCTGCATAAAGGTGTAGGGCCTGGAGCACAAGTCTTATGAGGAGCGGCTGAGGGAACTGGCGTGGTTTAGTCTGGAGAAGAGGAGGCTGAGGGGAGACTTCATCACGCTCTACAACTACCTGAAAGGAGGTTGTAGCGAGNCTTGAGATAATCTTAAAAGGGAAGCAAAGAGAAGAATGTTGCTTTGATGACAGCATTTATTTTTCCTCCTGTCTCTGAAGGCTATTCTTTAAAAACCATGAATGTGATGCATGTGTTGCATTTGTAAATAAGGTGTGGTATAAAAATATATAATGCAGCTTCATTATGAGTGAAATGTGTTCCCTGTGGAGAAAAATCAATACTAAAGATCAAAAGAGTATCTTCAAAAGGCCTTGCGTTAAGGGTTTACAAATGCTATATTTCCTAGTTCCCCTCATGTTGATGAAAAACAGATCCTGCAAAAAGGTTCATTATTGGAGAAAAAGGGTATTCTATTTTTTTTAATGTGAAAATACACATTTTGCTTTTGTAATCCAGTGAGCTGCTGCCTCAGGAGTAGATATCTTAAAAGTCTCTTTAGCTTCATTGTATACCATTGCTAAAAAGTGAGAGACCCTTATACAGGATGGGTTGGAAATGCTGCAGGCTTCATTCACTAGCTGATGGAGGGATGGTTGGGGAGAGAGAGTCCAAAAACAGTTTCATCTGCACCTCAGAAGCGAGTTGCTCCAGAGAAGGGCAGATGGTATTTTCACTGCCCAGGGACAGTTGCTTTAAATCACAGCTGTGTCTCTGCACGAGTCTTGCCAGTGGGGATTGTCCAAACAAGAATCAACACATTCTCTCACCAGATCCACCCACCTGGGGAACTGGTGTTACTCACTGTGAGTGCTGTAGAGAGGGTGACTCAAGCCATGTTGAGTTGAATTTGGACCAGTGTCTCCAATGTACGTGCCCAGGAGGTTGGCAAAACTCTAAAATAAACAATAATTTTCTCTTGTCACAGCAAGATAAATGTTTCTTATAATGTACCTACAAACCATAGATTCATTTGCCTAAAGATATTAATTCAACAAACATTCCAACACAAATTGCTATTAGTTCACATTCCCTAAAACTTTATTTATATTCATGTGACTCCTTGACTTATGTAACTAAGGGAACCTGCACTGGTGTCCCAGACATAAAGAACTGCCTTCAGTTGTTTCTTGGCAAAATTTTCAGCTGAGTTGATCTCCAACTGTATATACTACTGAACAGATCAGCAGCCCAATGGGCAAAAAGCGATTCTGAGAATCTTTTCCGAAAGGTTTGCAGCAGGAGCTGCTGAATGGGGAAGTGTTTCTTTTTTAGTGTGGCCCAGTTTCTGTGCCTGCATGGGATCTGAGTACTTGTACTCAAAAAATGGGTGTTCATCAGTCAAAAATTTGTCCCTTAAGTTTTGGGGATCCCTCAAAAGCTACTTCAGCTGTCATAGAAATAAATGAAAACACCTTTCTTGATTCTCCCAGTTTCAACACGGGAGGTCAATCAAGATGCACAATGGCTGTTTTCTTTTCGTCCTTTCTATGTAACCCCCAACCCCATCTTTACCTGTGAAGAGGGGAGAGGGAAGGAAAAATTTAGGAAGATGAAAACAAAAGGAACTTGTTTTTTGAAAGTCAGCCATCAATGATACATCCACAGTCTATATTCATGTTTGTAGGATGACTGCACTCAAGGAATATTTGAGTGCTGCAGTGAGAGGGAAGCATGCTTATGCATACGTAGGCTATTTTTAATTAGTTAGGGGAGTAATAAAAGTGAACCTACGGTGGCACAGACCTAGCCTTTGGCTAAGACTTGGTATTATCGGTGGTAGTGTGGAGTTTATAGCACAGCCTTTTGTTGCTACAGCTTCACTGTTAGTATTCAGGCTAGGTAGATTAAAGCTACATTCAGATATTTTGTTTTCAAAAGAAACACAGCAAAGTCAATGAGACCACTTCCATGCATGCAGGCTACACAAGACTTATACTTGCTATAACCTGTTAAAATACATATTTTACTTTTACAGATTGTTTGGATCACCCTGAACATCAGTTGCATCCTTTCTATTTAAAGATTAGTGAGCGCAATATGAAGCACTGCTGCTGCAGTTAACTCTGCTATTTTTAGCTATACATGAGCATTACAGCCTTTTTCTTTTAGAACAGAATTTTACTTTACTATTAACAAATGAAACAAATTAATGTGGGATACATTATCAAGTTGCCGAAGGTTAGGCTTTCTTCATGTCATGCTTGTGAGTGACTGTGCTGCACTAATTAAAAACATTGCCATGGCAATTGCTATAGAAACATTTAAATTGGCATCATTGCTAACAAATCCCTGCTATTGATCCCAGCAGGTCTTATTTCACACTACCCCTGATGAATCTAAATAGAATATTTTATATTCAAAAGGACTTTAAAAGATACATTTTTCTAGTTGCTAATGTGCTCAGGAGAATAATGTCTTTCATACAGAGATAATTCATTTACCTGGAACTGTTGTAGGATTCTGATATCAGAGCCCTTACTGCAAGGAGAGACTGTAATGGTTCTAGGCTACCACCACAGATCCCTCAAACCGTAAAAATAAAAAATATTTATTGCCTCCAGTCAGATCCTTTAATTTGCAAAGTGGGGAAAGAATGCAGGTTCTCCACAATTTGGGGCATTAAAATGTTTAATACATGAATAAAAGAAGTTTCCAATGCAACTAAGAAGAAAACCATTTTCCGTTGTTTGACAAGAACAGTAAGTTGACCGTTGTACTGAGTAAATGGTGGAAGCAGAAGTGACACAAGAGAGATTGTGTATATAATTTTGATCAGTTAACTTAGAACAAAACACATTAAAAATCTTCTCTCTGGTTTCAGACTTAAGATCTTTGCTCCTTTTAGAAGAAATCAAATTAGATGTTTACCATCATGTTCAGTAGATCCAGACTGATCCAGACTAATAACTCTCTCTTTACACCAAATACATCCAACTTTTGTGAAAAATCAAAAGCAGGAAATAATGGGCTACTTTTTTTTTTTTTTTGGTCATTCCAAAAGCTAAGTCTTACCCATCTTGACATGAAGGATATTGCCTTTCCTCTCAGTAGTAGTAAAGTCCTTCTATTAATTAGCGAGGAAATCAATAGAGGGCAGCACTATACAGAAAACCACACATGTTAAACAAGCTCAGATTAAGTTCTGCACTGGCTGGGATAAAATAGGGGAACGTAGATTCCTCCAAGAAAAAAAAACTCGGTTAAAAAATTGGTGTTTGCACAGAAATAATTTCGTACAAGTCTCAGAGCATCTGTGCACAGCGCATTGTGGTCCCTTGAACAGCTGCTCTTTCTTTTCTGGACTACACCAGAATCCTTTGTTTCAGCATTAAAATATACCTTCTGAGTCTACCAAATGCAACTCCTGACCCACTTGAACAGCTGAATATGAGACAAGATGCATAAGCCAATAACCACCTTGAAGTATTTCTTTGAGTACAAAGACAAGAGCAGTATAAACATCTTATGCATTTGAATGAGTATGGCAAATAATGTTTGGAAAAAAAGCAATGAGGGCAATTTCAGGAAATTAAAAATGTGTAGTTTTAAAAAAAGCAAAATTGAAGCATTTGAAATTTCATTTCCATTTGAAGTTATCACAAAACTGAACATGCATTCACACATCTCTAAATGGCCAGATGAAAATATATTTCTGTCCCCTATCCTTCCTCCTGTTTCAAAAAAGAGTAAAAATAAACCAGACTAAATCATCTGAGTGTTAGATTTGTCTAAGTTTTGAAATAATGACGTTTTAAATAGAAAATTTAAACCGTTTGATGTTTTTGGATAACTTATTTTTCACAGCAGTCTTCCAAGGTTTAGAGGTTTTGTAAAATATATTTTTAGGATTTTTAGTAGTTTCATTGATTCGCTATGTGTTGAAATTTTGCCAAAGTGTAGTTTTCAGGACTTTTTGTTTGTTTTGTGGCTTGTTTTGTTTTAATGCAGAAATTAGAGAAATAAATCAGTCATGACCTTAAATATGTAAAAACATAAAATTTATTGGAATAGTTAAGTAGCAACACATCACACAAATACAAAGCAAGAGCGATCAAATCCAAAATTTGATCAATATGAATATTTGAACATGTTATCATTCAGAATGTATGTAAGATGAATTTTTGAACTACAGTCCAAAAAAAAGTGCTGTAATGTAGCTGTGAAAGAGCACTATTTGAGGACACATCAAGCAAGAGTATCTCAAGAAGAGATGAGACTTCAGAGCCATTGGAAAAACTTGATAATCTGCCTTTTGAGTACAGTATTTTCAAAAGTAGTTCCTGTTGCTGTTTACTTTCATTCTACAATATCTTACCCAGGATCTAATTTACAAAGTCTGAAGAAGCCCTGCAATCTGCCTCAGATGGTGCAGTGGGCTGGATTTGACGATCTGGATGATCATGTCTTATGCTCTACATTGATAAATAGTTTTATTCAGTGATAAAACCTACTCCAGTCTATATTACACAGGGAATTAGAATCATCAAATTTAGACATGGGTAAAAGATTGGCTGAGTTTTTTTTTTATTTTATTTTGATCTGTATCCAGTAAGTTTCAATCACAAGGCAAGATCATTATGTACACAACGTGTTTTCCAGTTAATATCAAAGTTTACTGGTGTTAAATTAGCCACAGGAGAGTTCCCCTTTGCCCCTCTGCATGCAACAGGAACATATTGAGCACTACGAGGGAGAAAACAAGATTTTGATTATACCTACAGAATTCAAAGAAAATACATCCACCAATGTATGCCAAGATCTATGTACATGCTTGATTTTATGCAAATAGAGTTAATTTACTTTGTGCTTTGATTCTTCAATTAAAATAAAGAAGTAAAAGAAAATAAGAGTTTTCCTGCATTATATCTGTGATCTTCTGCATAAATTTGACACCTATTAAATTGTTTTCTTTTTGTTTTTGAACATGGTGTTAGAACATGATAAGTATTCCAAGCCTTCACTTCTTGCTCAGCTAAAACTCTGTTTGAAGTTACTACAATGCTAAGACTTTGATCCTCCTTCAGAATTGCTAGTTAAGATCCTGAGATCATACAGAATATCATCATTTTAAGAAAAAATTCACACAAGGGCACAATTTTATCAATTTAATCATTAAGGTCTTCAGAGTACAATTCACTGAATGTTTTCCATTAAACAGTTTTGGTTCTTAACCATAACTAATAATTTTCACAAAATCATCTTATTTCCAAAAATATCTATCTTTTTATACTGAAAAAGACTCCCTTCCCCTTCCTTAAAAAAAACAAAGTGAAAGTAGCTGCTGGTAATATTGGGTTGTGGGAGAAAGGAGGACAGGTATGTATGTTTTTTTTAAATTTCAAAATTTCAGTATTCTAAAATTTCTGGGTGTTGTGGTTTGATGCTACTATCACTGTTTGTGGACTAGGATTCCCAAAGCAAATGGTGCTTTTGCTGCTGAATTGTTTTCCTATGCTTTCTGTAATATACAATGACAGCTCAGCTAACGATATCCTGAGGCAGAAACAGGCTTGATGGGAAAACCAGGTTATGGAAAAGACTGGGACATCAGGCACCTCAGTTTTACTTCCAAAAGGGTATGAGTTAAAAAAAAAAAAACAAAAAAAAAAAACAAAACAAAAAAACAAAAACAAAAAAAACAAACAACAAAAACCCTTTGGTTTTAACTAAATGTTGTTTACAAATTTCTACACAAAACACCAGTGCCAGTTTCAGAAAAAATAATAATAACAATAAGATTCTATATCATGAAAATTCCCATTCATTCAGGAGGGGAAAAAATAAAATACATTCCAAATGCAGAAGTCTGTCCTAAATGCAGAATTTTGTTAACCCCAGCAGGATTCCTATGAACCAAAACTTATCTAACAAGTACTTTTTCTTTGCTGAATAAGGAATCTGTTGAAGGCATCAATAATACTTTAAATTTCATCTTACATTATGAGTTCCTTTGTACAGAAACAGAAGCTGATCCTCTGGACAATTGGGGGCTAGCAAAGGGGAAGAAGGGATTGTATTAATCATGAAGTAACAGAAATTCAGATTTGCAGACAATTCTGAACAGATAGTAAGAGAGGACAGCATCAGGCTGAGCTGGGAGAGATTAGTTTGGAAGGTTGCTTACTATTTGGGCTGTTTTGTTGTGTCAGGATGCTGCTGGTAGCTGAAGTTTCTAGATGAAGAAGCGTTTTACTCAGATTATGTTTTAAATTGATGTCTATATATAGTGTGAGAGAGTGAAATAGAAGATGAAGGAGACATTAAAGAACTTGACTTAAAACTCTGAGTAATTCTTGCATGTTGCTGTCTCAAAAAAATGTTCCAACTTCCAACTGGTCTTTATTTTTATAGTTATATGTAATTTCCATAGGTTATTGTCATGCCATGGCCTTAGGGAAACAAAATTATTGCAACTTACTCATATACTTTTCTCATCCTCTAGGTCCTACTTACAAGAGGAATATAACATTTGAAAAATTTGTTCTCGTGAATTATTGGAGGAGTGGAGGATAACAGCATCATTGTAAATGATGAGGACTTACTCCTTCTTGACAGTTTTGCTTTGGAGCTGTATGTTTCATGTGATTTATATGATGCCATCCCAAAAAAGGTCTAACAAGCACTCACGCAGTGAAAGGATAACAGGATTGTCAGAGAATGGTGCAAAAACACTGCACCGCACCAAGCGTGGTTGGATGTGGAATCAATTTTTCTTGCTGGAGGAGTACACAGGTCCAGATACTCAATACGTGGGCAAGGTAAGCCTTGTATATAAAGGATTCTTTAAATAGAGATGATGTGTCTGACACCCTTTGTGTTTTCCCTCCTTCTCCACAGTTGTTTTGCTTTTTATACAGCAATGGTCTCAGTTTCTGTCTTAAGTCAAACAAAGCACATCATGGACCACCTGAGACTTCCATGATTGTTCAAAGTTGTGGGAGAAATGAAACAGTTTAGTGATAAAAAAAGGGAAACTGTTCAGACTAAAATGTTCCTATTTCTTATTACATATGCCCATGCAAGTTTTATCACTGAATCATTTCCAGTTTTCAGCTGTTAAACATAAACATTAGATAAGGGAATAGAGAAGTTATGCCTTCATTCACCTACCTCGTGGCATTTGCCAGTATACTGGAATGTGTCCTTCCTCAAATGAAATATAGAATTCTATTTATTATTACTAAAATTGCTGTCTATGCACAATTCTAAGTATGGACAACGTGTTCGAGGAGAAAAAAATTCTGGTTTTTATCATTTCTGCAATAAACTGAGATTTTTACTTAATCGCTTGAGAGATTTTCCATTCTTTGAAACCTATGTACATCAGTTATTGTCAACACCACCTCTGAATTCCAGTTGCCTACAGTCCTATCTTTTCTGATAACACACAACTCAAAGATTTCCAGATTTTTAGCCCTTTGTGGTGTCTCACCATGCACAGATCTGCCTTGTGGTCTGGTATAACTAAACAATCTTGGTAGAGACCTAGAATACATGCAGCAACCACCCAGAATAACTTACAAATTAAGAAAATGTTTATCTTAATATCTTAAGTTAATAAATGTCCATTCCAGCTTCTGTCGTTCATCCACAATGCTGTCACTAGCTTGAATTGTCAGGTATCTCTCTCACTTGCTGGTGCCTGACTACGGAATGGATTTTTAATTAAAAGACCCCAAAATGTTTTTTGAACATTTACTAATATCTCTGGTCATGGGAGGCATGATATCTGGAATATATGGAAATCATCTCTCTTTGTTAAGAAAGAAATGTCAAAGAATTCAACCACCGTAACTATGAACTTGATTCTGACCTCATTTATACCAACACTACACCCACACAATTTTGTTTTCAGTGAAATTAATTCTGACTTGCAGTAGTGGAAATAAGATGAGAGCCAATAATGCTACTGCAAGATCTGTTTATCAGTGTGTAAAATAGGAAGGTTTGTTGTAGGCAAAGAGATCCTCAATGAAGAGTGGGCCTACTGCATAGAGACATTTCTAAAAAATTTAGGTTGGAAGTATCTTTTAGTATTGAGTAAACCTGAATAAAAAATACAATAAGGTACACAATAATATAGATCTCCATAGCTGTGAGTTCTCCCTAGACTTGCAGAATTTTTTTTTTTGTGTAAAAATAGAAAGCTATCATAGAGGAGAAGTAAGTATCAAACATAAAACTTGATTCCAGTTTCAGTCCCACTGCTATAGATGAATGGACTCCAAACCATCTATGCCATTCTAAACCTCAAATAAATTAAGTTTGCATCAAGACTGTCATCACTATCTCTGTTTCACACAAGAAATGCCTGCATGGTATATTGCACCAGATGCAAACTTACTCTGCACTTATTCCAGACTAACTAAAAGTCATTGGACCTTATTACCATAGAGGCAAGTCCAGGAAGGAAAACAAATGGCTGTACAGCAGGTGGATGTGAGATGATTCATTTCTTACAACTCAGGTAATATGTTGAGATTTTTCACATTTCACTGCAAAATATTGTACAGAGGCTCTGAGGGAGGGGTTAGCATTACTGATTCTCTAAACAGATGAAAATCACCCCAAGTATTACCCCATGTTCCAAAGAGATGGAGTTGGATTGAAGTGATAAACTCCATATGGTTACATTAACTTTAGAACAGTTTATGATACAACAAAATTATCATAGTTTTGTCCTCAGTGGTATAAAACCACAGTAAATCCATTTGAGTTAGTTCAAATTATCTTAGGTACATGTGACATACAGCACCAAGAGGGAGCTGCTACAAGAAGTCAACTGAGGAATTTCTTTTTTTAAAAAATAAAAGCAACAACTTTTTTGAACAATATTATTTTGAGAAAGGCTTAAATCTCAGGTTTAGTATTCTCTGCTCAAAGTGATGGTAATTAGCAAACTGGTATGTGTGAAGAGAGAGCACTTTTATTCCAACCCATGGGGACTAGTGCACAGCAAGTATTCTTATCCAGTCCCTCTTTAATATGGATATGCACAGGCAGATGGATTACTGTGGCAGAATAATAAATATTGTACTAAAATTAAATAAACTTAATTAAAAAACTTTATCAGGAAATAAACTTCTAAGGAATCATAGCCATAACACTAAAAATTAGTTTTCCCTTCCTAGTTCAATTTTCAAACAAATTTAATCTGTTAGGTCATTGTTTGTGTTTTGTTAATGATGCTACTTCGTTGACGCCTTATTTTGTTATGACTGCATTCTGTTATTAGCAGTGGAATAGGATCACTTGGTATGACACAAAGGGATAAAATTTATTTACTAAAGAGGATGGGTACATGGGATGGAGAGCTATTCTGTGACATCCACACACCTCTCACTCCCACTGCTCAGCCCAGGTCAGAGAGAAATTTCTTTTTAAAGGAAAAGAAACAACTGGCAATTTTTTTGTGGAATATGAAGGGATAGAGAAAATAAAACATCTGACAGTATATCATACTGTGGCATTCCTTGGTTTCTGGGATCTCCTTTTCTTTCACTAGGGAGGGGCCATAGATCCAACTTCTCAGCTGCTACTAACTTTAAGCCCCATGCAGAATCTAAGAAATAGAATCTAAAACAATGACATTGTATGAGAATAATTCTACCAAATTTACTCACTTCCTAAACACACAATCCAAAGAGATAATAATCTAAAAAACTGCACATGCAATTTAGGAAGTATTAAAATATTCATGAGAATAATGTTCATTAGTTAAAGAAAAACCTAATAAAAAGCACAGAAGGCTCTAACCAAGTAGTCCTTTAAGGATAATTAGTTCTATTTTCCAAAGCTAATACTCATTTTATGTACTTCCATTTCTACATGACTTACCTGATACTCACTTCAATTGTGCAAAATGCCAAATATCCCACCTCTTTAACTCCAGTCCTTATGAAATATCCTTAGTTGGGAAGAAATAGGCCTAATCAAAATCATCAGCCATTTTGGAAAACACAGTCCTTTATGCTTTGCAACAATATACTTAAGTGATTTCAAGAGACAAGAGATTTTCACTCCTTTTAAGTCACTCAATTACATTTTCTACATGAAAGCTAGTCTCTCCCTATATTAAACAGGCACTTTACTAATCAAAGGCTGCTAATCTTAATGGGCAGATAATGTGTGAAGTTCCATGCAATGTATGTTAGACCAACCATAAACTGTACAATCAAACAGCTGTCATATCCCAGAATTTAAAAACAATAAACAAACAACAACAAAAACATTTTTGTACACCACCTGCAACCTTTCTTTTTCATATTAAGGGGGGAAATACAAAATCAAATAAAAAAGAACTGACATTGCTCAAAATTAGCTGCTCCATGAATAACCTCCTGTTTAATAACTTCCATAAAAATTAATGAACTAGGTTTTGCATGTCATAAGCATCATTTAAATTGGATACAAACTGAAGAAAAATCTCTGTTCTACCTCCAGTTAACCAGTGAGTTTGATTCATGACATTTGCCTGTGTGTCTTATTAAAAAGTATAAAGTGAAAACAAAAATATTCAGAGGGTGGGTTTTTTTGGGTGTGTGTGTGTTTGTTTCATCTTGTTTTGTTTTGGTTTGTTTTTTTGGGGGGGGCTACAACATATATTCAAATGCAACCATTTATTTCTTGTAGTCTGCACTTAAAAATCTTCAGACATCTACAAGTGAGGTTGCCTACTGTAGGAGTCTGCCTTATAAGAGAGAAAGAACAAAAGAACTTCATGTAACAATTCAAGAAGTCTCACTGAATTACCAATCTCACCAGACTTGTTATTTAATAAAAAACTTCACTCAATTGCCCCATTATACTGTTTTTTTCTTTTTTTCTTATTTAATGGAATTGGATAGTATTTCCTTGCAAATATAGAACAAAAGTGTACTAATGCCTGGAAATATTATTTCTCATTACTTTGCTGGCTGCCTTTGGTACACCACAAAAGTCCAGAGTAGGTTTCTTCTTAATATGCGAAGCAGCAGAGAGGTCAGAAAATGGGATCAGTGAAGTCCTTACTCCATTAGTCTTATCCCAGTTCATCCATGTCTTGTCAACCATGTTGCCAAGGCCTTGGCCATTCTCAGCCTCTGCTCTGAGCAATTTGGGAGGAAGAAGCTTATGGCCCAAATGGGTGACCCACTGAGCTGTCTCTTGACAACACTGCAGTGCCAAACTCTGCAGTAGCCTTAGTTTCTCCATCCTGAAGCATAATGGTCTCATCCACTGCAAATTTTTTTTGTATTAATTACTTAATATTGTTTTCTTTATGTATTGAATATTATCTTCATTTTGCCTTTAAAGTATGTGAGATAACTTACTTTTCCACTTGTACCTTTAATCAATTTATGCAATTAATCCATAAGGATTTCTTCACAGCATTTGTTATTTTCCCTCCACAGAGTCAGTTTAAGAACCACCTATTCTTAGGACAAGAGAACATACAGGTGCACTATCCTTTCAGTGTTTCAAGTGTGCCCTCCACTTTGTTATAGATGCATCCTACTAATTTGAAAAACTGTTGCATTCAGTACAGCACCTATATACTACTAAAACCAGTGTGTTTCTTTGCCATCTTTTGACTTAACAGTATTATAAGTTTCAACGAAACAACAGAATCATAAACAATCATATGTTGCTGATATATAACCATATAGAAGTGTAATTCAACTGGGGGAAGCTTTTGTCACATTCTTAACATGTTCCATCTAGCATGTGCTATAACCAAAAGCCATCTTTTAAAACATAGCTTTTGAAGAAGATTTAATAATGTATTTTCATTAGAATCTCTGTTTTTAAAGTAAAATCAGTATTTCAAGATTAAATAAAAGAAGAAAAATTAGTGGAGTCTCCTGGGTCACCTCCTTTTGTCTTTACTTTCCTCTCTCAGACCCGAAGTTTTTCCTTATCTTTGACTGAATACTGCAGAAATAACGTATCAAAACAGAAAGGAAAAAAGTCATAAGATCAGAAAAGATCAAAGAAATAAGAAAAAGAGTCTGACCAGTATTTTAAAAAATAAGAAATGGAAAATCTATTTGATTCCAAAATTAATAAATTAATAAATAATCTCCACTTACATTGCATTCTTCAGTTAGCACATTTTTTCAACAAACATTTGATCTAGTTTCAAGCAGCCATATCTCTAGGCAGATGCATCCCCAAAATAAAACTAAAATGGAAACAGGCAAACCGAGAAAAAAAAGGTTAAAAAACTGGCTACAACAAATCCCTGTCTCCAGATACATGTATAACTTAACTACAAATACCAATGAAGAGACATAGCTTTACTTGTTTAAAACCAACTTATTTTCTGAAGGCTTCCAATGTAAACTTTATTGAAAAATTGCTAGAAGCAATCTTTTTTTTCTTCCAAAAAATAGTAAAACCCAAAGTTTTCAATAAAATTTGATTGCTAATTTTAAAAAGAAGGCTGGGGGGCCAGGGAAGAAAATGGTGAAAAACAAATGCTACCTCTTCCAAAACCAATAGGACTGTTTTCTTTTGAAGAAAGGACAGCTGTTCATTTCTGGCAACCTAAATACATTTTTAATTGAAGTTTCAAAAATAGTGAAGAG
The DNA here is from genome assembly GCA_013400755.1 of Pelecanoides urinatrix. NCBI lineage: Eukaryota > Metazoa > Chordata > Aves > Procellariiformes > Procellariidae > Pelecanoides > Pelecanoides urinatrix. Next base: position 81,820 of record VZTQ01002166.1, read on the forward strand.
CTCTAATCACATCATGCATAACGCAAGTATAAACAGTTTAAATATGAAATATCTTGAATGTCACATTGCACTGATAAGCCTAAGCTAGAATTTTGCAATCAAATTTGGACATCATATTTCACAAAATAAAGAATCACTTCTGAAAACAACTGCAATGATCAGAGTCTTCAAATACATTAATAACAAGAGTGAGTTGGCATAGTTAGGTACAGATAGAGGAGCTGTCATGAGATCTGACAGCTTCTGTTTTTTCAACTACATAAAAGACTGCTAAAAAAATAATTTCAAGTTCTCATCAGGTTCAAGGCAAGAAGTTGTGTTCATATTATCATAAGGTTCAGTATCAGGAAAAGGTTTTTGATAGTATATATAGACAATACAGTGAAGAACTAGGTAAAGATCACTCGGAGAGACAGGATTATCTTGATATTGGAGGTTTTCATGACAAACTAAAAACCCACGTGCCAGAAAGTCCATACTGATCCTATCTGGAGGCAGGAGGATGGCGCAGATTATCTCTTAGGTCCCTGTCTGTTCTGTTTTCAAGGCTTCTGTGTGTGTTTTTCAAGTTCAAATACTAAATCAGTTAAAATGCTTGTGAAAAACAAAACTAAACCAAGAATAAACCCAAAGACATAAGAAATCAGGGAATCTTCAAACTATTTATTCCAAACTCTTTCCTTTTTATTTCCTTCTCTTTTCCCTTCTCCCCTCTCCTCCTCTCCCCTCTCCTCTCCTGAGACAGAACATCCAGAATGCGATGATTTTCAAGTTAATAAAAAAAAACAGAAAGCTGCCAACTATGTGCCTATATAAAGCCTTTGTGCATAATGGAAAAAGGAGAATTTGCAACAAAATTTTTGAGAATTTCACAAAGCTAAGTGACAACTTCATCCATAGCATAAATGGAGGCATCTGAAAAATTACTCAGCTACTTTTAAAGCCAAAACCAATACAAGACAATTCAATATAGGCAAAACAATAATAATTCCCCAACTCTTTTCCCTTTTTCCTCTCTCCCTCCCTGTTCCTCCTCTCAGGTGTGGAAAAATTATGCCCACCCCATACCCAATATAGTAGCAAAGGCTACTATGTGGAGTCTAGTTTATTGTTCACTACAAAGCTTACTCTTTGCTTAGTCCCAGCTCCCCTTCCCCGGCGATCTCCTGAGTGTGTTCAGAGCACCCATGGGGTGGGTCAGAACAACAGTAACAGGGGTCTGGGGCCTGCACAGTGGAGGACCCCCACTATGGAGTTTGCTGGGATTAAGGGTGTTGACAAGCTAACGAAAACCAAGGCTCAAAGTAAAAAAAAACTGATTTAAAGACAAAGTGGGCATGGAGAATGTAGTTCTCTTCTGTCTCCAGTGGTAACTTCCAGTTGTCATTTAAAATACTATTTTCATTTTAATAAAAACTGTTTTTTTTCTGAGCTTAAAAGCCTCTTGGTCTTGGCAAGCTCCTTATGCTAAAAGGCCTAACCAGGTCTGCCTCAAAGATCTGACTGGCTCAGGAACCTGCCACAATAATTGTTATTCATAGAATAACCCTAGCTTCTTATCACAACTTCATAGGCTGATATTTCTCAATCTTGCAGCTTTAAGCCTGTGGTAAGAGAAGATTAGACTAGTGGCAACCTGCAGATTTATCATTATCTGTTATCAGGCATGTTATCATATTTGTTGTGCATGAAAAGGTGGGAGGGTGAGGAAAATGTATTTCACAAGATAAATATACATCATCATGAAAGGTATTACATTGATTACATTATGGGAGCGATTCTGAAAAGGGGAAGTGTTTTGAGTATATTGTGGTGTAATGGTACCTGCCAGCCTGGTGATAAAAAGAGTGCAAAACCCATAAGAGCAAATCAATATGTGACCACTTAGAAAGGTCAATTTGACTGCATCAGAGGGTGGCACTGTGCAACATCTTATCTGTTGGCGAAAGGTTTATGAATAGTCATCTTGAAGACAGAGGAGCTGTCAAAAAGCAACTGTCAAGAACAGCAAGTCTTTTCTTCCTGTATGTGTCTGATACATCAAATCCTGTCCATTGCAGGAATCATCACACATTTCAGTCTTCTAGAAAACAAGAAATATGTTAGTCTAGCCAATGTAATCAGTCAATCTAACACTATGCTGGGTATCAATCAAAAGAGGAATCTGTGATCTCTTATCAGTTACAGAAATACATAACTACAGTTAAATCCTAGATGTATGTATTGCTGTAGCAACACAAACACACTGGGTTAGCTTCTTCTCTCTCTTATATCAATCTATAGTCAAGAAACTCTGCTGAAATCTCTCTTTTCTGTTTTTACACAGCAGAGTGTAATAAAAAGAGTGAGAAAACATTCCGGCCTCCATGAACATTTTAGAAGTTATAAATTCCTCCCTGTCTTGCTTCACATTTCAGGGACAAGGATGCCTATTTCAGATGGAAGCCATCATACGTTTATTGTCAAATTGGGAGTGTGAGGAAATGACAATCAATCTAATAATCTTAAATGAGTTTTAACCTTAACCAAAGAGAAATTGTTTTTACCTATTCCCCATTTTCATAGAGGGAACCTAAGGAGAAATGACATCAATTCCTCTCTAAGTTGTATAACTCTTAACAAGGTCTCAAAGAGGTCTGTGGAATGGTTGATTCAGCTACAACAACAAAGTTTTAGTCCAAACCCTGCCATAAAAATAATTGGTGATGCTGGAAATAATTATTAATAAAACGTGATTGGATGTTTGTTTTATGTACATTTTGCTTTATTTTTTCCATTTGTAAAATGTAATTGCCAACACTTATCCTAATGAAGCTTTTCTTCAGAACATGTCTATGTATAAGGTGTTCCCACACAATATTACAAAAAAAGCTCTGGAATATCATGAAAACAGCCATGAATCAGCCACTTGATTGAAAGCAGAGCTTGGAAGTATTGGGTTGAATAAGATATCAGGACACACTATGAAAAGGAGGAAAAAAACAAAACAAAATATTTATAGCTACCTACCTGGTGAACAGTGCTTGAATGCTCGAATTTGTGATATAAATGATTTCTTTAACTTTTCCTAATACATAAATATGGCAAACACAGAAGTATTATGTAGGATATTGTTATACTTCTACACAAGCATTCATAAAAGGCATTTATCTAACTTAAATTTGTTATTGTTGTCACCACTTGTAGCCATTTTTGCCCCTTGAACTTTTAGCTGTTGCTACTTATTTCTGATTAGCAGCTGAAACAGATTTAGTTTCTAAATATTGAGAACAAATTTAGTTCTTATAAAAAAGTTCTGGTTTACAACTTTTATGCAGCTTAAGTGGAATTAACACTACCATATCTCACTGTTAAAAATGTTGCAACTACTGATGCAAGTTTTAAAAATGGTGCTTTTCTGATAGTTCAATTTTACAGGGATGGTGGAAGTAAGCATATTTTTCTTTTTAATAAGCATTTGTGATGAATAAACACTGTCAAATATCAGGAGGTAACAGAGCATTAAATGTTCAAATATAACTGGGTCAGGTAACTGACTGATAGGACTGAATTAACAAATGAAGAATAAAGTATAGAAAGTATGTGCTTACCTTGTCTCTCTACGACTGCAACATTTGAGTTTAAAATGCTGAGACTAAAGATCCTTTAAATCAATAATTAAAAAAAAAAAAAAGGAAAAAGTTACTTTTTTTTTTGTGTAAAACAAATGACTAAAAAAAAAAACCATGTATTTTNGTATATTTAATTTTAAACCTATATTAATTAGATATAAACAAATGGTGTGGAAAATAAAATGAATGTAAAGAGGAATTTGGCATGCAAACAACTTCTTTTGTATATCTTGTCTGTGAAGTAAATGGAAGGGGGGTTGTTGCAAAAAAAGCCAAATAATTTTTTTTTTTTTTTTCAACTGTCTCTTTAAGTTTCACAGAACATGAAAATACATTTATCTCTGTACAGGCTAGTAATTGTGAAGTGGAAGAGGTCACAGTCTGATTCCCACCCATTTCTTACGAAAGATTTAGAATTACATGCAGAAAGGCATGAAGTGAAGGGCAAAATGTGAATCTATCCCAGAAGAAATTCTTTAGTCCTTCAAAAATGCTCTTAATGGAGGGAAAAAGGAATGACCCATTCTGTTTTCATTCTATTAGAGGTACCGCAATTAATTGTCTTTGTACTTCAGGTGGCTAAATCTGGTTTAACTTCAAAGTAAAAGAAAAAGAAACAACAAAATACCCCACAGTCTAAAATCATTTAATGCTTCTAAAAAGCTATGAGAATGTATGTATATATGTGTGTGTATATATATACACATATATAACATTTTTTTCTCTTCAGGATAAAGAAAAGATTTATTTTGATCTCTTTGACGAGGATAAAATAGAAAAGGATAAATAAAACCTTATAATAATGATGATATGATTATTAATAATAATTTCCACTTCTGTAAGAATCATTCAACAAAATATATCAAAGTATTTTATATTAAATGAACAGTACCTATGGTGAGGCAGACAATGACATAATATCTGTTCTTCTGAGGAGCAAACTGCAGCAGAGTGATTTGAGTTCACAGATTCAGTCAATGACAACAGTTGGATGCAGAACTGAATAGTCACTGCACAGGAACAAATTCAGCATAATGGCAAGGCTTATCTATTTGAAGAGAAGATCAAAGCAGAAAAGACAGGACACATCAAGAGTGAAAACCATTTTAAAAATGNGAAAAAGTTACTGTATGTTCTGTGTAACACAAATGACTAAAAGAAATAGCCATGTATATTTAATTTTAAACCTATATTAATTAGATATAAACAAATGGTGTGGACAATAAAATGAATGTAAAGAGGAATTTGGCATGCAAACAACTACTTTTGTATATCTTGTCTGTGAAGTAAATGGAAGCGGGGTTGTTGCAAAAAAAGCCAAATAATTTTTTTTTTTTTTTTCAACTGTCTCTTTAAGTTTCACAGAACATGAAAATACATTTATCTCTGTACAGGCTAGTAATTGTGAAGTGGAAGAGGTCACAGTCTGATTCCCACCCATTTCTTACGAAAGATTTAGAATTACATGCAGAAAGGCATGAAGTGAAGGGCAAAATGTGAATCTATCCCAGAAGAAATTCTTTAGTCCTTCAAAAATGCTCTTAATGGAGGGAAAAAGGAATGACCCATTCTGTTTTCATTCTATTAGAGGTACCGCAATTAATTGTCTTTGTACTTCAGGTGGCTAAATCTGGTTTAACTTCAAAGTAAAAGAAAAAGAAACAACAAAATACCCCACAGTCTAAAATCATTTAATGCTTCTAAAAAGCTATGAGAATGTATGTATATATGTATATAACATTTTTTTCTCTTCAGGATAAAGAAAAGATTTATTTTGATCTCTTTGACGAGGATAAAATAGAAAAGGATAAATAAAACCTTATAATAATGATGATATGATTATTAATAATAATTTCCACTTCTGTAAGAATCATTCAACAAAATATATCAAAGTATTTTATATTAAATGAACAGTACCTATGGTGAGGCAGACAATGACATAATATCTGTTCTTCTGAGGAGCAAACTGCAGCAGAGTGATTTGAGTTCACAGATTCAGTCAATGACAACAGTTGGATGCAGAACTGAATAGTCACTGCACAGGAACAAATTCAGCATAATGGCAAGGCTTATCTATTTGAAGAGAAGATCAAAGCAGAAAAGACAGGACACATCAAGAGTGAAAACCATTTTAAAAATGAGCAGTCCTGATCCCTCATTTTGAATATTAGCAAAATCTCCAGTTCTATCTTAAAACTTATCTCCAAATGGTCAACAAGACCATGGTCAACATTTTACTCCAGATGAAGTCATAGGATAATTAGCAAAACAATCAGTTTTATTTTGTGTGCTGTGCCAAAGTACAGAGTAACTCTTTAGGCAAAAATGGATTTCAGCAAAGGTTGCAGACAGTCAGCATTGAAAACTCCATTTCCCCCTCAAAATCTTATTTTTTTCATACAAAATTAGCATTGATACATTCATATTTAACCAGATGCAAATGCTTTGACTACCCATGCTGTTAAACTAACATTAGTTTAACTCAACCTTTATGCACCTCCTGCTCTTTTTCATTAACATTTGCTCTAAGAATCTAAAAAAAAAAAAAAAAATTAAAAGTCCCTCCTAAATAACTCCTGCATTTTCTAATGTCTCCATATTAATCTCACTTCGTCGGATCAGCTTGTAGCCTCAGCTATTAAATTAAACATACTCTTGATGAAGCAACACTGTTAGTCTGCAGGGTTTTATGCTTGGTTTGGGCCTTATGCTTCAGCTTCTCTAGGCACTACTTCTCTTTCATGGAGTTTTCATCTGAAGCCCCAGGCAGTGTTATCCTGGCTCTCCTCTAAGCCACAGTCTTCATGCTTAATCAGATAGCTACAATCACCCTGTGGTTTATGCGGAACCTGAAGCTCCCTCCAAATGTCATTACACTTATCAGGTTCTGTTGTGCCAGGAAAATAATTAAGTTGTTTTGATAACTATTGCAGCCACAGCCTTGTCTTTGCTGTTATTACAGTGATGACCTTCCAAAGATGGTATTTTTAAACAAGATTGAAAAGAACCGTACGAGTAGGTAATGCAAATTTCTATAAATATAAAATCAGTGACAAATAAGAAAAAACAAACAAAAAAGACCCTAAATATTTCTTTCCTAACTACTGCTTTTCAGCACACTCTCCTTAAAATAATAGCTTCACTTAGGGAGCTACATTATCACAACACAAATTCAAGGCTTGGTGCTTATTATGCCCCATCCAGATTTCAAACCTTATGCTTTGATACACCTACCTTCGAGAATCTGCTTCTCAGATTTTACTAAGAGTTGGGCATGCACCTATGTATCTTGGAGCAGGCATGGGGCAGGGGAATTGCACTCAGACTGAGGAAGGTATGAGATGGATAACTCTACCCTGTACTTGCACTGAGTACCCTTTGGGTGATATGACAGTTTGTTTACATTTCCAATACAGTGCAGCATAGAGATACAGTATAAAACTTTAAATTAATTTCAGCCTGTGTTTTTCTTTTTTGTTTGGTTAACTTTGCCAATAAATAAGTAGCAAAGGATCTTAGTGATGCTTTAAGTCAAGCAATGACCTTACTTACCTTCCACTACTGTTCATTTGAATGTTTCGTTTTAGATAAATATTTAAGGTATGTAAAGAGTCACCATTTAACAAACATATTCCGAAATGAGTACTGAGGAATGAAAAGATTTCTTCTTGTGAGGTATGTACAGTGTCCACAAAATATTTAGCTTATCAGTTTGCAAAGTAGGATCTTAGAAAAAATACATCTTTTAAAATTGTGATTTGAAGCTTTGTGGTAGAGATCATTGTGAATCAATAAGCATGGAACTCAAAATCATCACTTTTTTTAGATTTGAAATGCATTCATGTAAAAGTAAATGTTTTAAGGATAGTAAATAAAATATTTTGAATATTTCTGGAAACAACATATAGTGAACAGTTTAGGAAAATACACATTTTGGGATTCACTTCCTTTGAGTCAGCAAGCCTACAGTCTGGTTTTGTTTGTTTGGTGCTGCAAACCTTGAAGCCTGTTTACATATTTTAGTCCAAAAAAGACTGTTTGATCATATTGCCTCACATCTTGACATCTTACTCTATTACTCTTGCATTATGCTATATGACTTTCTGAAAAACATTGTCTTATCTGTAGACATCTGTCTGCAAGTGTACATACATATATTTATATATACACATAAAATTGTGATTAAAAGTAGTAAAATACTCCTGTTATTGAGGTATTCTTCAGATCATTGTGGATGACCCACAACTGGAAACAGTGTAACATCGGTCAGTTCAGTAAAACTTCAGTCAATGCAGTACTTGTCCAAAGTTAGGGCAACAGGTAACTAGATAAGTTCAAGGGCATCAGATTCATAAAACAAAACAAAAAAACAAAACAAAAAGACCCCTCCACAGGTCCCTCTAGCATCCCTATTTTAACCTCATAGTTGTAGATGCTGAGGCCAGGGGGGCAGGAAGTGTAAAAGAAGAAAAAAATTACAGTGGCCAGACTTGCATGCTCTCTCAAATCAGTATCTCCTATTGCCACTGAGATAAAGTAGTTGGCTGGACAAACCATTGGTCTCCCCTACTAGAATATTTCTTATATGCTTATTAGCGTAGAGCTGAGCCAAGATCAATTAGTTCTGTGGAGGGTAAGGGATAAACCATCCATATGACAAACTCATGTTGTTTCCAGGGCTAGAGCTTTTATTACTGCCTATCTCTGTGCACATCTTTTGAAACTACAGTGCATTTTGAGTGCCTCTGAAACAGCAAAAGATATCACACACAGAGGCAGATTTCACTCAGAATTTTCTGGTGAGAGAAAAATCTATGAGAAATATATCCTTTCTTATTGTGAAGCCTTTAAAATAATGATGGATTTACCACCTGTTCCAGGGATTGATTAAAGTGACAGTGCTTCATGCTGTGATGTGATAATTTCTGACCTGTGGACTATAGTCACTGATGACTATAGTCACTGATAACTGATGACTATAGTCACTTCCTGTAAACCTGCATCTCATGTTATGGAACAGCCAAATGACAGGGTATTGCAAACTATAAAAAAACAGTTTGGCTCTTTTCATCAGGCTGAAAACCTGCAATCCAGCTGTTGATTTAGAGAATAGAGAGGAGAACAAACAAATTCTATATGCTCTGAAATCCAATCATTTGTGCAGAAGTAAGAATGCAACCACTCTTCCAGTTTTGACTACAACCTAGCATACAGGACACAGATGTAGAAGGTATGCAGGGGAAGGAGGCACTTGAGAAAACAGCTCTAGTTTCCAGGACTCCTCCCTAGTATGCAGAGATGTATGTGGAGGGAATGAATTTGCCCATATTGTGTTTGTATCAGCAGAACCAAAAAACGGCTAAGAATTCTGCTGAATCCTTCCTGAATGAAAACCAGGTTTACCCTTACCTACTAAGTCAAAATCAGCACCTGCAGCTGATGTCAGCAGTGTTTTTCACAATATCATTCTCTAGAGAATTTGTAACAATAGACAGCTGAACACAGGAACCAGATGCTGGAAAACAGAAGATAAGAAAAGTAAATGTCATTTGCCTTGTTTAATATACAGTCACTTAGGTTACCATCACACACAGAGTTTGGTTGTTTAATTAAGAAGTTTGTGCTGATGTCACAGATTCAAGTCAGGTAAATACATTGCCATTTAACACATACATAAAACTTTTGATTAAACACACATAAATGGAAAATTAAAGCAATGCAGATACTGCTACTGCAATCCACACTGAGGAACTACTGCAGTTATTAAGTTATCTTTAGAGTTTTTAATTCATTAAAATGTTAATGAAGAAGAATATTGACTGAGCTGCTGTTGGTGCTGTATCCTAGCTGCTGTAAATCTCACAACGGTCTGAAATCATACAGTGAGAGCACTATTTAATATCCTACCTGTCACTAGCACTCAACATATTTTCTGTGAGATTTTAAGTTGGCTGGAATGCTACAAGCTTTTATTTCAATTACACTTCTTGCATTTATGGTATGAATTAATTTATTTTGTTTTAGGTAATACCCATCCATCCTCCTTTACAAATACTGTCTTCTTTCCTACCTCTATATGTGTAACCTTTTTTACTTGGAGTAAGCTTAGAGTGATAATTACAGTCAAGTTTCCTGGGGCCAAATCAATTTGTGCTTTAATACATACTGGGCAGACTTGGAAAACTCAATCTTTTTCTGTGCCAGAGCTTCAAAGTAAATATCATAATACAATCACCATATATGAATATATGAATGTAAATAGGCATATGGCTTTGTAAAAGTAACATACACATAAGCTTGTGTTTTCCTGTATTTTGCACATTTCTCAGCCCAGGAGCTTTAGCTAGAAACTGTGATTAAAAGATATTTGAGGAATCCTAAAGGTATACAGAAACTTTATGTTTTTCCTCTCATTTCTGAAACCTGAATAGCTTACGCTTCCCTCTTCCTTCCCATTGCTTACTATTTATGCTTATTGCTTTTACATTTAGGAAGACATAAGCATATTTGAAAGAATCATACAAAATCTGACAGTCAATGACACTTCGCAAAGTTGATCATTTATGCCATGTACAGTCTATTAGGTTTCCCTATACATTTTCCAGAGTCAGTAGGTTTGGATATATTACAGCAATATTTCTACTGTATTTCTTCTATATTACTCAATATTTCTAGCTGTCAAACTATTAATATAATGCTTCATTATGAAATTTTTTTCAATCTGAAATTATACATGGCTGGAGTCTTTCACCTTAAACCATAAAGAAAGCAATGTTTTGAAAGGTAAACTCAACGAAAAGACTTTGTAGTAAAGGCAAAGTTGTGACTGGTATGTGGAAAGCATCTTAACGGTACCAGGAACTAAAAGGCTGAATATATACAGCGTTTTGAGGGGGAAGGGGAATGTTCTCCATCTGAAGCATAATTTGCACATGAAATATAAAAAGAACAGGGATGTATTGGGACAGTTGCGTTATGGTTTAGCAAAACATTAAACAGAAATACATTTGGTATAAAAAGACAATACCAATGTAACTCTTGATTCAACTTTTATTTTCACAGGGGGAAAAAAATCTTTGTCTTTTATAGCTTCCAAATTTGCCCTGCTGACTTGTGATAGCCTCAAACCAAAAGAATGAGCACCATTTACACTTCATGTTTTTATTATTACACCTCCAACAACTGGAAGAAAAAAAAAAACCAGCAAGCAAACCCTAATGTCCTCCTTTAAGAACGACCTTTGAATAACACACATTGAAACAAAACTTTATTCCAGCCAAAATTAACAAAAAGTATGCAATAAGCTACTTCTCCAAACATCTAAAATACATGTACAGGCATACATAAACTTACCATTAGCATTTTCAATGTTTGGTGTAAATATAAATACAATCTAACTTTACTGGTCAAGGTGGAAAGAAATAACAGAGAAGACTGCAGTAGAGTAAACTCCTTAGAAAGTGCTTCACACAAATATAACATGAAAGAGAAATTAAGCCCTTTAGATTATCATAGTAAATTTACAGAAATTATGAAAACACCTTCACAATTCTACAGAATGAATTATAAAAATATTGTAAGGACATTAAAATTTTCAAACATAATTTGTAGGACTTTTGCTCAAAGAACTTCTTACTTCTACTCGTACACAACAGTAAATAGCAAGTAAGGGTGAACACCAAAGTGCAGTATTGCAAAAAATACAAGGCAAAATTGTTGATAGTGAACACAGGAAGAAAGGTAACATGCCATAGCTATATCTAACCTGTGGGACCCAAAACTGCTTCCCCATGCCAACAAAAGACTCAATTTTGCATCTTCCTCTCATTCCTCCCTATCCTGGTTTGACAAGAGCAAATAAAAATAGCTGAGACAGGAGCCTCCACTCTCTCTAATGTGTGACCAGCATGTTAGTTTGGAGTTCCAGGTGTTGGGCCTGGGACTGGGCATGCCCATGAATTCACTTGTCCTCCAGGTCAGCTATCAATCACCTGCCTATCTATCTGCTAAGTTTATGACACATCTGAAAAAAAAGATTTCTGACTTTAAAACTCTGTATTTGCACCCTTTGTTCCTCCTATGTGCATCTGCATTCTAGCTGTGATTGCAGCTCAATACAATCCTGTATCCTCGACATACCCTTGAAGAGGTTCACTTATGTTCTGGTAGTATTTTTACCACAACAATGTAGAAATCAGCATGGTCTTCATCTCCCACTAAAATATGCAGATGTACCAATTTACTGACACTAAAAAGAGTTGGTTTGAGCACAATAATCCCCCAACATATCTTCTCTTAAAAAGTAAGGAAAGAACATTCTTCACACTTTCTAGAAGACATTTACAGGTAAATAAAGTCTAAGATAGAAGACCATGGAATATCAGGATTCCTCTGCTGGAGACAACTGTGTGGGTGGAGGCAGTGGAGGTAAGAAATCTGTAGTAATAGCCCCTTCTTCATGTGTCTTCGTCCTGCCTTTCCCCTCAACCCTCTCCACAAGAGAGATCATACCTCTTTGCTGAATTTAGGCAACCAAAAAATGTTTTCACTGTATTTATTCATAACAACCTCTCCAGTCATAAGTAGCTCATCTTGCTCTTTTTTTCCCTTTTTCATCTGCAACAATAGTTGTACAGAAATAAATTGCAAATAAAAGGAAATTTAAATGAAGTCTGGAATTTTCTTGCTTCTACATGGGGAAAATACATTCATATCACTATATAGTTTATTAACTGTATCCATTGATTTTCCCCTCTTCCATTGATTATATGTCTGCTTAACTTGAAAAGAGTTACTCTCTATTACAAAGAGCTGAGAACCAAATCAGCTGCACGGTTTACAGGAAATTTAATAAATTAAAATTTAATTAATAAGAAACAGTACTTTTAAACATGGGCCTTTAAGGAACTCTTTTCTAAGGAAAAATTTTCTTCTTTTTCCTCTGTTTTCTTTTGCCATTCCATACCAATTCCTGAACTTGATAATTTATGAGATATCTTTTCCCTCCAAAGAATGCTGATATCTTATCTACTGTGCATAATAATAGCAGTTTTGAGAGGGGTTATGGATTAGCCTTGGACATACTAAGAATGCATAGTCAAATAAAATACTTCCTGAAACCAGGCAGTTCTGTGTTATAACCACTATTTGCTGATAAATATTGAGTGCTACATGGGGGTGAAGTGTAAGCCAAAGGAGCAAGGTACTTAATTTAAGGGAAACAGAATTATGCTGCAGAACTCTGAGATAATCTGTTGTTTGCCTACCTACTTATTTATTTATTATAAATTACATTAACAAGGACCCATGTAAATTTATGTCAAGATTTCTTTTGAGAACATCAAGTTCTCAATTATTACATCGCATAAAAATTCAGTTCCACAAAACTGGATAGACAAGCTAATTTGAGATGCACATTTTTCCTATGTCAATAAAGACAAAAAGATTGATAAAGCATTTATAAATATGCCCGTATTTATAAGACATACATTGTTACAGAAATAGCTAATTGTCACTCCCATAACCATTACCAATGTCTTTGTCTCTGATGATCCTCAGGAAAAGTTGTGTTGAGAACACATTTAGTCAGCCACACAGAAGACTATAGAAAAAGAAATGTGTGAAAAAGAATATTAAGAAATCAAGATACTCAGCAGTGCATCTTCTAAGTTATGTCTTCAATCCAATATGTTTCAGATTACTTGGTGCTGGATATTGAATGGAATGGGTATGGCATTTTTTATCGGTGTAGTCACTATACACTGAGTAATCTAATACATTATCTGGTTTGGGGTTTTGTTTGTTTGTTTGTTTGCTTTCCTTTATCAAAGTATTTCATGCTTCTCCTCTGACCTGCCAGGTCTTCATAGAAATTGCAGAATGATCAATTTATGATATGAGAAAAGACACATTTGACAAGTTCATTTTCCAGCCATATAAAGTTTTTGCTTGCTAACCTAGCCAACCCCAAATAGAGAAAAAGAATCATGTAGGCTAAAAAAAAAAAAAAATTTCAACAGGAATTACTTTCTGCTGGTAGTAAATAGTGTACATCCCCAGAAATGCTGAGTCTGTAAAATGTAAAGGGAAACCACAGCAGTCAAAGATTACTTCAGATCAAATGCATGAATACTATTTTTCCAGTTTGAACATCTGAGCCCGCTTCACACACATAAGCAGTTTACTAATTAAAAAAAAAAAAAAATCCACAAACTATTTTATATGTAAAACCATTTACTATAATTGGAAATAGGATTTAGAATATTTGCCTGTTCTTTTTCCTTGGTTTTAGTGAATAAAGGGCATGATATTTTCTAAACATATTATAACACATAACATTTTTGAATGTGATTTTCTGTAGGTGATTTTCTGTAAGCTCTCCATAGAACAATTAAAATTTGAAAAGCTGAAATAATATTTTAGATTATAAATTCAAAATATTTAAGAAGTTTCTGGAAGATTACCAGTCATAAAGAAACACAATATATATTGGTCAAAATTAAATTGCAGTATCTTTTTACAAATGTATATGTCCTTATATTTCTTTTGCATAAACATCTACAATCTTATGTGCAGTTACTCTGTCTCATACATTAAAAGCACGCTTTGTAATTATATAACTAATATAGTGAGAGAATGGTTGGATTGTTCTGTTTTACACAACTAGGATTTTATTTCTATAAGATGCTGGATAATGTTTTTCTTTATTTTGTTATTCTTAAATACAAAAATGATCCCTTTTTTTTCACAAACTGTGATGTTGCAAAATTACTTCACAGATTAATGAAGGTTCCTCAAATGTGAACTGCAAACCAAAGCATAGATAGGAATTAGAAATTGTTATGTGTAGAATAAGTGATAGTTTGCAACTGTACTTCAAGTGATCTTGCTAATAGAAAATTGGCAATAGGAGGTAGAACTCTTCATTGCTGGGAAATCACATTCTATTCCCAAATTTATGATGCTTGAAAATTCTGTTTATCATTTGGTAGAAACATGAAATAAGTAGGAAACTTAAAATACCCATCACAGTTTGAGCTACCTGACATCTTTGTAGATAGTTTGCACAGAAAGATAAAATAAATTAACCTGTTCTCTGAAGATCTATGTATAGTTGAGGAGCAGGGTAAGAGAATGGCAATGGACAGATGTGATTTTTTTTCCAGAACCACTTGTTAGTGCAGAAAAGATCACTGCTCCCACTACTTGCTCATTGTTGCCCCATTTCAAGATGTTATCAACTCTGGATTACCGGCAGAGTTGCTCACATGAGCAATCAAAATGAGGTTTGCAAGCTAACACTATTTACATTCACAGCCTCAATCTCCGCTATTTATCTACATCTGTCTTCTTTTAGTATATAGGACCTCTTTTCAGCAGATGACCAGCTCTCCAAGTTTAGAAAGAGTTTGTAGGAATAAAAAATTTCAAATAGTAAAATTTACAATCTTAGTAGGTAAAGCACTAACTTTAAATCAGTTTATAGTCTCTGAAAGATTCTTTAGGTAGTAGAACTTCCTGGGAAAAACATTTAGCAGGTTTTCAAATATGAACTACATTATTACCACAGTTTCAAATAAAATTATATTAAAATAACATACCAGATATAATTACCAGTAAAATGCATATTGTGTACTTATTATTTCTGCTAAAATTCCACGCATACCATATATTTCAATTTAAACTAAGAATTTTGTTTTCTGTTCTAAGTCAAGATAAACGATATATAAATCTCATTCTACCCCCTGTCCCCTTCTTTCTTTTATTTTCCAGTTCGGAACTGTGTGAGATTTTGTTTCAGTAATGGCTGTTTGTTTTTAAAGTGGGAAACTTTTAGTGTCTCTGGACATATTCCATTCTTTCCATGCATAACAGTCCTGACAATTAAAGACCAGGGCTCTTGTAAGTTGTCTTTTCCTTTTCAGTCTGCCAGGCAGGCTGCTATGAAGATAATACCTCTGGGCCAGAGGCCAGTTTAATTCATAGAACAATAAGCAAGTTAAATACATTTCTATCAATAATAATGCGTGTTGTACACATATATACATGTGCAGGAAAAAACCAAAAGCCCCAGGGAGACTGATGGAAATTATTTCAAAAATACATAAAGTAACTTTGTAAATACAGGACAGAATGTGCAGCTACTCAACTTTTGAGAACTTACACATCTAATTTAAGCACTTACCTAACTAATGTTAGTACTATAAACAGTTTAACAAATTACTGATTAGTCAGTGATAATTTATTGTGTGAGAATCGATAAGTACTTCCTTATATTCAATGTTGAGAAAGGATGTTATCTTTAACGGAGGCTCCAGCCTCCCTAATGTCTTATGTTAAGTGATTTCCCTTCTCCTGACCCATGGGATTGATCACTCACCGAGCTCCCAGACACGGCTCTTGCTCTGGCTGCTCCCCTGGCTGGCTGGCTGAGGATGTTAAGGAGGCATGTAACAACATAGGGCATCGTAACAGGCACTTGGATGTTTTAAAGACTCAAAAAGAAGCTGGCCTGTCTTCATGAGAAAAGTAGGTTCAGGTGCTCGTCATCAGTCCTGAGATCTTATTTGGCATATTTTAAAAAAGCTTCTACTGCAAGAAAAAAGGAGAAAGCTATATTTATGCCGCAAGGTGAGGAATATCTTTACAAGAATGAATGTACACTGTTTCTTAGGGACAGAAAATTGTCCTGTGTGGCACAAGACAAAATCATCTAGCCAAAAGAAATACGCTATATTTTGTACTTCACATACAAATAAGTCTACTCTTTTTTTCCTGAAAATAAGAATCAAATATGAAAATAAGATCAAATATGAAAATAAGAATAAAATATTTTTAATGAACTTTGTATATTGATTATATAGAGCTCCACATTCTGTGTCAAGATACCCATAAAATATTAAAGTTTATTTTCTCTGTATTACCTGCAGAGTTGGCAAGTTGACAGGGACTTTTTTCGAATGCTGTATGCATGTTGTATATAATTCTTTCAACCCAGTGTACGCAATCCTTAAGAATTTTCACAGTTATTTGTTAAAGATATACACTGAATATACTAAGTGCTAAAAGTGTTTGGATAGTCATCTCATCCAGTCTTACCTCTAGAAGACCATAACAATAATCAGATCATATTTGGTGACTAGTGTAGGGCTACAGCGTTAAACCAGAGGAAAAAATCAAAGTGAAGAAATTTAACAAAATCCACTACAATCACACTTCATACAGGTGAGATAATAAAAAAAATGCAATGGCTCAGCTATGAAACATGGAGATAAACACTGACAGGAATACAGAAGCAAGGAAACAAGGAAAGTGGCATAAAATAACTTATCTGGTTCTAGTGACTATGTAGAGGAATACCTTTACTGATACTGAACAGTGTTTTCTCAGGTGGATAATATACTATATTATTCTACTCAGAGAATTCAAAAAAATGCTGGGATGAGATTCTTTCTGTCCACATTTGAAAAACACTCAGGTCACTGATCTGTGCCCAGATGTGACTGTAAGAATATATCTGAGGAAAATATACTGCAGATGCTCATAAAAAGGAACTGTGGGTCCCTGTAAATGAAATTAGAGGAATAGACTGCTGAAAAAGAGTATTATGTGAGAATGTCTAGTGCCTGGGTCAGCTTCAATGGCTTGCTTTGGCTTTGGTTTTAGGCATTTTTTCATAACGGTGCTATACAGCAAACTAATCAGTGCCTGTAAGTTCACAGGGATATAGTTTTGAACTCTTATGAAGCGGTGTAGTAGAAAAAGGAGTGTTAAACCCCACTCAATGCTTTGAAAATTTACCTCCTAGTGTTCTTGAAAATCATTTCTCCTGTGGAGAGGACAAGAAGGAAAGAAGTAATTAACGGAGGTAAGGTGTTCCTAAAGAAAAAAAAAAAAAAAAGAATACAACTAGAAACACAAATTGCTTAAATCGGAACATTTATAGCTGAATTTGGGAAGTTCAGAAGCTGTAATCCTTAAAACCCACTTATTCTATGTTGTTACAAGGTAACTGATTGCCTTATCAACTATCAATAAATAGGAAGACAAGTGTTATTTTGCAAATAGAAACTTGGGACTTTTACACCCCTGTCATCTTCAAAAATGAGACTTCTGGTAGTTTCTGGACAGATTATTCAAAGAAATATCTTTTTTTTTTTGGTTTAAGTTGCTTATTTTAAATACTACTCCAACATCTTCTGCATCCCCCTGTGTCCTTATGAGTTTGTTTAGAGCTATTTTTTGTGTATGACTGAGTGTCAAATTTGCAATTTTTCCAACAGTGAAACAGAAGATAACCACTGCTGACCCCAATTACAGTCAAGATTGTACAGACTTATTCATATATGCTGAATGATTTGGTCTGTAATAACAATACATATATTTATAGAATTCTTCTTTTCTACCTCCCTGAAGCTACACACTGACCAAGATAAAGGAGATGGAAATTTAAAATACATATTAACAGGAGATGGGGCTGGCAGTCTGTTCATTATAGATGAAAATACAGGAGATATTCATGCTGCAAAGAAATTGGACAGAGAAGAAAAGTCCCTGTATGTGCTACGTGCCAAGGCTATAGACAGAAAAACTGGAAGACAAGTGGAGCCAGAGTCTGAATTTATCATTAAAATCCACGATATCAATGACAATGAACCAAAATTCACCAAGGACATGTACACTGCCAGTATTCCGGAGATGTCTGGAGTGGGTAGGTAAAAACTTATCCTTATGTAAAATACAAGGAGGTTTGAGTTGATTTGGAACTTATAAGTAATTTATTATTTGAGGCATTTAATACTAGCTTCTCTGAATATCCATGGAACAATTTTTGTTGCCAGTAATGTATCATAAATGATTGGTTCCTGCTTTTATTTATTTGTTTCATCTTCATCCACTTTTTAATCCTTTTTCCACTCTATAAGCTACTTTTTACTCTTTTAAGCCCACCGGAAGCATCAAGGAATAGCATATATGGTTGTCTTATCAGTTACTATATAGTTTTGCCACAGCTGAGAATATCACTTGTATAAAATGTATCCTTTTTGTATTTGTAAAGTCTAACTTACCAAACCTTTCTGTACCTTTAGACACGAACGGCTTTAAGCACGTAAGTATGTAAATCATGTGTCATGTGTCACATAATGTGTCGAAATGATGCCAAATATGTTCCTACAAATACCTAAAAATTTGTTTTAGTTTTTTTTGTTGTTGGTGGTTTTTTATTATTATTTTTTCTCTTTGATATCAATATCAGTAGTTGTTGTTGTGGGTTTTTTTAATATGGACTTGTCTGTTTGGTTTTTTAAGATACCAAACATATGAACACCTTCCTCAAAGAAATAACTCTTTTTGATTAAAAATATTTTCTTCATGGATAAAAACTTACAGCTATTCCCAACTGCTGCATTGAAAAGTAAAAATGTGGAATGACAGTAGAAGACAGGTGAGAAATATAGCATCAAAGGAAAATAATTCTCTGAGTTTTGTTCAAATAATATAAAGTGATAGATAATAATCACCAGCACACATTCATCAGAAGTTATCACGATTACCTAAGTGCCCCATTCTTTTACAGTAGAGACAGTCTCTCTGCTAAGATGAGCAAGCATAAAATACATAGGCTATGTGAAACAACTGACAGATAAATTCTCAAGAGTTATTTACTTATCATGAATTACTGTAATGGTTTGCAAAATCAGCCCTGGATGATGTCATTGTTAGGAGAGACAATAAAATACCAATTAACATTTTGGTGACTAATATGTATCTTTGCAAAATAATTTCCAGAAGTTAATAATTATCTCTAAGATCAATAGCAGAAGTATAACAGAACAGGACTTTGTTTTATAACTCTCTTTTATAATCATGAGAAGGGAATAACTACATTACTATGTATAATGCAAAGAGTCCAAGAATGGTTCTTTTAAAGACACATGAAAAATAGAGAAATCCTTTCCATTCAGAATTTGCTTTGCTGATAATCTGTGAAGGAAAACTGTTGGCAGTGCACCTGTCATATTTAATCTGAAAAATATTTGTGAGGAAGGAACTCTATAGGAATAGATAGTATAAAAAGCATGATGTCCATGTTTAACCTTATCACTTAGTCCAACTTCATTACAGTCGATGGAGAAACATGAATAAAAGAGAACAGAATAAGATCTGGTGCTTTGGCATTGCCTGTGAAATTTTTAGTCTATGAAATGTCTATATTTGATGAGGTTGATGATAGTACGAGTACCATTATGTACTTTAGGCTGAGAAAGTGTCCATAAAAGACCCAAGTAAAGGTGAGTTTCACTGTGGAGAAAGAATTAGAGGAAAAGGATTTAAACAGTAAAAAAAGCCCCTTAGCTTCCAATATGAAGGCAAAAAAGGGATCCTAGGTACTCTTCACTCTGCTTAGTTGACAATTTCATTTGGGGATATAAAAACTACACTGGAATGGAAATTTTGAGCATTTGAATTTGAATAAGAAAAGTAGTTTTGTATTTTTTTGAAGTAGGAGAGAATAAGAACTCAAATCGAGATCAGTCCATTCAAGCAGAAATTCTACATTTCTGAAGTCAGTCACAAGAAGGTTAATTCAACAGTCAGGTTGTACATATACGAAAATAAGGAATACACAAATATATTCCTTCTTGGAGTCCCTTTGTCCTCCTCTAGGTAACGAAGTAGATGCCATAACTGGAGAAAATGACTTGGGAGTGAAAAGGTGAGATTCTTGCCGTAAGTGGAATACAACTTACAGGTGAGCAAGTGGTACTCTTGTAAACCTTCCCATAAAGCACACAAGAGAATACATAAAATACAGAATGAAGATGGCATAGTTCTTGAAATATCTAGACAAAAGAAAGCTACGTGAATGTAATCCAGAAAATATGCACTAGGCAGCACATAAAATGCAGGGAAAAGAAAAAAAAAAGAGAGTAACAAAAATTAAATTCAAAACTGATCTAGTGTGCAATGGGCTGTGTAAGTAGCTCCTGGTTCATACTTTCCATAGTGGCTAGGATATCCATTAAAAAGTCTTCAACGCATTATGAAAATAACATTTAAACAGTTGTAATTATTCCTCATTCAATAGGTATGATTTAGTGAACAACTACTATCTTTTCTTTTGCCTGGATATGCAGTCCAAAGATTTTTTTCCTGAATATAGTGTTTATTGCAGAACATCACAAATTTACATAATTGTCCGTTATACAAGTAGGTTCATTGCACCTCAACACTTAATCTCTTCAGTGGTTTTGGTATATATTGCTGTTGGCAGATTAGATAGGTATCAAATAGAAGTTCAAAAGCTAAATTTGGTAAGGAAGTAGGGCCAAACCTTTTAGTTGGTTCTGGCCTGTAGAATTTAAAATGGAATTTGAGGTTGGAGGGTCATATAAAATCAGTCATGAAGGAGGAACAAACTGAGGAATTATTGAGTGAGCAATGCATATTAGGATTATTGCTGTTGTAAAAGTAAGTGCATCTGAAAGAAAAGGACAGAAAATATACTGAAAATGCAACGAAAGAATGAAAAAAGACTGAGATGTATTCCAGAAAACCAGACGACTTCAGAATATAAGAATGAGGTGCCCCTTAATGCTATATGTTCCTCTATAACAAATGGAAGAAAATAAGAATAATAAAATAAAAGCAAGAATCCCTGGAATAGGGTGATCAACTTTATTTACACTACATCAAATGAAAAAGTCAGTGTAGTCCTGCATTACCTGCATAAATACTTACGATAATGAAGGTTATTTGTTATAACTATATATACACAGATTCTTGAATACCTAAGCAAATAACCTTTCTGACTGAAAAGAATTATGCAATTACACTATACACATTTTAAGAAATAAATATACTCATGACGAGCAGGTCAAAAATTTGTGGAAAAGTCTCAGTTTCTTCGCATCCCTCACTTCCTCCCAATTTTGTGTCTTAAAATACTTTTTTTTCCTTAACTATTGTATTTATTATGTTTGCCAAGTTGAACAAATATGACAGCAGATATTTATGAAAGCTCAGGAAAATGTCACTAAGACTGAGAAATTGAAGAGGAATCATCACTAGCAATGTTTCCAGTTGTGTGTGCATCTGTTATTCAAATGACATATCAAACTACATATTTCTCACTGTGTTACTGACTGTTTCTTGGAATAACTAGATCTAGAGCACACAAGGGAAAATGATAAGTCAACACCTCTGACAGAATGTGTGATTTTCGGTACCAATAGACAAGCCTCACTCATGTTTAACTAGTTTGATAGCAAGAACAATGAAAAGCATAACATGGATTTGAGCACAACCTATCCAAGCCCAGGGGGAAATATGAGCGCTTATTTGTGCACTAGTTAGTGTTAATCCTATGTTGTAGTATCTGCAGCCATTAAGCTGTACATAAATTAGCCTTGCTATACCTAAATGGGATCCATTCATATCTCCAACAGCATTATGGGTATACCTAAAATACTGTGTAGCAAAATTAGTACTGGAAACAATCAAAACCACTGAAGTGAGCTGACTACAGTGTCATTTCAGATAGCTTTTATGGAAATGATCGTGCTAAATGCTCACAGTGATATTAACTTAAAAAATTAAATGAGAAAGTTAGTTTAAGAGGTTCTAAAACTCAATAACATGGAATTTCTCATTAGAATCAGCTACTATACTGAAGAACTGGAGGAACACACTCTTCGCTGGATAAGAAACTGGCTGGACCGCCGAGCCCAAAGAGTTGTAGTCAATGGAGCTAAATCCAGTTGGCGACCGGTCACGAGTGGTGTTCCCCAGGGCTCAGTTTTGGGGCCAGTGTTGTTCAATATCTTTATCAACGATCTGGATGAGGAGATCGAGTGCTCCCTCAGTAAGTTTGCAGACGACACCAAGCTGGGCGGGAGTGTTGATCTGCTGGAGGGCAGGAAGGCTCTGCAGAGGGACCTGGACAGGCTGGATCGTTGGGCCGAGGCCAACTGCATGAGGTTCAACAAGGCCAAGTGCCGGGTCCTGCACTTCGGCCACAACAACCCCAGGCAACGCTACAGGCTTGGGGAAGAGTGGCTGGAAAGCTGCCCAGAGGAGAAGGACCTGGGGGTGCTGGTTGACAGCCGGCTGAACATGAGCCGGCAGTGTGCCCAGGTGGCCAAGAAGGCCAACGGCATCCTGGCCTGTATCAGGAATAGTGTGGCCAGCAGGAGCAGGGAGGTGATCGTGCCCCTGTACTCGGCGCTGGTGAGGCCGCACCTTGAGTACTGTGTTCAGTTTTGGGCCCCTCACTACAAGAAGGACATTGAGGTGCTGGAGCGTGTCCAGAGAAGGGCAACGAAGCTGGTGAAGGGCCTGGAGAACAAGCCTTATGAGGAGCGGCTGAGGGAGCTGGGATTGTTTAGTCTGGAGAAGAGGAGGCTGAGGGGAGACCTCATCGCGCTCTACAACTACCTGAAAGGAGGTTGTAGTGAGGTGGAGGTTGGTCTCTTCTCCCAAGTAACAAGCGATAGAAAGAGAGGAAATGGCCTCAAGTTGCGCCAAGGGAGGTTTAGGCTGGACGTTAGGAAAAAATTCTTTACTGAAAGAGTGATCAGGCCTTGGAACAGGCTGCCCAGGGAAGTGGTGGAATCACCATCCCTGGAGGTATTTAAAAGACGTGTAGATGAGGTGCTTAGGGACATGGTTTAGTGGGCATGGTGGTGTTGGGTTGACAGTTGGACTCGATGACCTTAGAGGTCTTTTCCAACCTTAATGATTCTATGATTCTATGATTCTATGATAATAACTGCTATAGCTATATTTTTAAAGAGTGCTAGAGTTGACTGTAAGAATCCTGAGATTTATGTCAGACTAGGTAAATTGATTCAATAAAAAATAGTTCCAAAAAATAAGAAAAAGATGCTAGACAGACCCATAAAGGTTAATTAAAACATAATATAGAAAGTAAAGGAACAAAAGATGTTCAACATTTTAAATTGATGGAATGCTAAAGTTGTAAGATACAATCTTGGCCACAATGAAGAGCAGGTGGATTTGAAGCATGACCTATTCTGATTTGGCTATATTTTAAAAATACCATAAGAAGAAACTTCAGAGAAGCTAAATGCATATTATGCATCTTGAGAATAATCTTTCCATCTCCTCTTCATGTAGAAGGAAAAGTAAAGTCCTAATCATACTTGAAATCTACTAATTTAATCTTCAAGGCTTACGCGAGTAGAAGGTATGATCCAAGTATTTTTCCAAGTGAAAGATGATTGCTTAAAAAATAAAATAAAAGAAATCAAAACTAACCCTACACCTCATTGTGAAAACCACTTTTCTCAGGATATTAAGAAATTTTTTAAAAGGGAAGTTAGCAATAAGATGGCCTGTGGAGTTCAATCTCTTTTTATTTCTGGGTCAATATTATTACATCCTCCTGTACCTGCCTTGCTAATTTTAATGAGTAAGACTTACCATTTTTTCTCATTAAACATCTTTAGCATGCAGCTGATGAGTATTTCACAACATATTTTTAATCTTTGAATTGATCCTATTAAGAGAAGTGATAATGCCTAACTTAATTTAGCACTCATTTCTTCATACTTAACTGCTGTTTTCTAGATTTTATGCATCTAAGCAAAGGCACCTCCTGGTTCAGAATTTCTACATAAGATTTGTATAATGTATAACTATAGAGGGCCATATTTTAAATGGCTAAATTTAAAATTTACAATTTTTTCATTAAATTACTTTTATTGTTAATACAGTCAGAATAAAAGAGTTTTCCTTTAGCTGAACAGTGACGTTTGATAGAAGGACATTATATACGAAATATAGATATGGCCATTTTGAACTCAGGCATACACAATTACAGCATGCCTAAACATGTCTTGTATTTAACAGCTACTCTAAATCAAAGATATGTATAAAATACATACACAAAAAGAGAGATGAAATTGCAGTAAAACACAGGGTAATATGCATTAATACTACCATTTTTATTACAGTGCTATTG
Organism: Pelecanoides urinatrix; assembly: GCA_013400755.1. Lineage (NCBI taxonomy): Eukaryota > Metazoa > Chordata > Aves > Procellariiformes > Procellariidae > Pelecanoides > Pelecanoides urinatrix. The sequence goes on from VZTQ01002166.1 coordinate 106,417, forward strand.
TCTGTGAGTGTGGTAGTATATACTGCAACATGAATTACACAACGATTGTGTTAGAAGTTCCATTATCGTTGTTCACTATTTCTATAGTATCTCTTGGGAATCTATAAGCATCACAACTACTACTGGATTTAAGTAAGACTACATTCTGATATTTAGTTTTAGTTACATCACATTTTCAGCATCATATAATCATTATTTCACAACAACGGTTGGTTATTTTGTATAGAAAGCTCTTATAAGAACAAGTAGGCCTTACAGTAAAAAAAAAAAAAAAAAAGAAACTGAACCAAATACAGTAACCATCACATTTTCTATTTTTGAATTTGCTTATGTCAGCAAGCATTAATCTACAGATGTGTGTAAACGACTAAATGGAGGCAGCTCTCATCTTTCATATTTCACCAGGAAATAATCATATTTTCTCCTCTGCATATTTTCCCTGGTTTTAGATGCTTATTTAAAAAAAAAAGCTATGAATTACTGTCTTGCTTTGCTATAAGCTTATGAAAACTACTTTGCTAACTTGCAAAATTTCAGAATGCTAATTGTTGACATATACTCTATTTTAAAAAGAATTACTGAGTTAGTTTTAAGAGAAAGATATATTTCAAATAAATATTTTATCGGTACATTCATATTTTACATTCTGCAGTTAAAATATAGTATTAGAATTCCTTTTAGTCAAACTAAGCACGATAGCAGAAATCTTGTAACTAGAATACTTCCTATATTTCTCTTTGCATTTGCCACTATAACTAAAGAATTTCAAAACCTTTATAACCGTCAGAATCTGCATAGGGTTCTCTTTTTTAAATCCAGTATTTTTATCCTTTTTAAATTTATCTTCTTTATTATTTTTTATACAAGTCTATAATAAACCTAGGGAGGTTTAGATTGGACATTAGGAAAAATTTCTTTATTGAAAGAGTGGGCAGGCCTTGGAACAGGCTGCCCAGGGAAGTGGTGGAGTCACCATCCCTGGAGGTATTTAAAAGACGTGTAGATGAGGTGCTTAGGGACATGGTTTAGTGGGCATGGTGGTGTTGGGTTGATGGTTGGACTTGATGATCTTAGAGGTCTTTTCCAACCTTAATGATGCTATGATCCTGTGATTCTATGATAATGAAAAAAAAAATCCCTTTCAACAAGATAAAGATGCAAATATAAAATAAGAGTTTAGTGGATCATAATACTTTCTTAAAATAAACCATCAAGGTGAAAAAGGCAAAAAACCTCTTTTTGTTAAACAGTTAAAAATATATATTTAGTTTTCTAAGAAATTTGTGTTATTTGTAGGTTTTGTCAGTTTTGGACATGCATTCTGTTAGATACATGCATAGCATTTTTATTTCAATAAGCTTGCACTACATTTTTATTAGGAAAGTATATAGAATGCTTTATAAATATTTTGTATTTGGCATGAGGCAGAACATTTTCAGAAGAGTATGAGGGGGTGCTTTAAGACTTTGCATTTCCAGTTAAAAAAAGAAAATCACTGGAATGCCAAAGGAATCTTATTTAGATCATGATTTTTTTTTCCCCTAAATTATTCTATCATTTGTATATTATGTATATAACATGGATAGCATTTTCCTAGCAAAAAGGAGGTCTACTCTGCAAGGAACTTACTTGCTAGAGCTCTGATACTATAAACAGGTTATTTTGAATTTGTATAACTCCATTGACTTCAAGCTGGATGTTATGTAAGTGTTAGGATATCCCTGCATGGACTTTATTTCATGATTAATGTATATAATTTCTGTAAAATTAAATGTCCATGTACAACCATTATTTTTTTCCTGAGTTTTTTCCTATGTTTAGTTAGATAAACAAAATCATATATAATGTAGACGTTTTGGCTCTTCAAGAAACAGAATGAAACCATCCTCAGAGGAAAATCTATGAGTTTACGGCACTCCCAGATAATCTGATCACAAGAAACAAACAAACATACACACACTCTGATCCAAATGAAAAGCAATAGTTTCCTTTTAGGATACAAAGAAGCGATGTAACAAATTTTTAACAATAACATTTTGGGATGATTATTGTTGTACAGCTCTGTTCAACATCCAGACATAACATAAGAAATTACAAGTAAACATTTAATTTATGTATTTTTTTTTCTCCTTCAGAGCTTTGTTAATTTTGTCTTTAATAAATAATTTTATCCATTAGTGATACTGCATTATTATTTGTTACTGACTGAAGAAAAGATAAACACTTAAAGAACTAATATAAGAAATCACATAAAAAGTAATATGTATAAATTATGTATATATATATCTGAAGGTAAAGAGGAAACTTAAATAAATAAATCATGTTTATACAGTTTGGGAAATTCCTCATAAGTCATCAGAAATACCATAGTTCCTTTAAAGTTTATGCAGAATATATTGTCTTGAAAGAATTGAGAGATATTGCACATTCAGAAAAATGTGGGACAAAAATCAGCCTTAACAAGATTCAAGCCAGTGCTTCTGAAGAATTCAAATAATTCACCAATTTTAGATTTACAGAACATTTTCACATTACAGATAAGCAGATCTATAGCTACAGCCAAAAGGAGTGGCTCTCTTTTTCTTCTTTTCATCTCTCTGCTTCTAGTTGTGCTGTCTTATGCCTTACCCACTGTCCCTCTAAACCCAAAAGAAGAAAGTTTAAGGTGAATATTCTTTTTCTGCTACTTTTGTTCTGTGGGTCAGATCACATGAGGTTAAAACTGGTGCTAAGGAAGTGGCAGGAGCATGCGAAGTATAGCAGGTAAGAGCAGGAGAGACTGTTTCATCCAGCAGTAGCTAACCTCAGCTAAAAAATCACTTGACATATTTTTCTTCAGCTACAAAATCCTCATATCTTCTAAGCAGGACACCTCACTTCCTTTCTCATCTTGTTTTTGGAGGGAAGTTTGGTTTCTTATTAAGACACCACAAGTCTGAGGCAGCACAATGGGAAAACCAGAACCATCTATTCACCCCATGTGAGAAACCACTCGCTCTTGGTGATGGAAGAAATCGGGGTTTTGTAGAATTGGTGTCAGCAAGTAAAGGTATCTAGCACTTTCTGTAAACACAGGAAAGTATAAATAATTTCCATATTTCTGACCCATGGGAAATGAGCTGCTATCAACTCATTGTTAGAAGTTTGTCACATCCTCTGAGCTCCCATACACCTCCACCTGCTGACCCTTCATGACATGCTGGTCTAAACTATTTCCCACAGGAAGAAATAAGATGACAGCAGTTCAAATGCAGCAATTAGTAAGCAGGATGGATGACTTTTAAAGCACTATATTGGGCTTTAGGCTTTGTAAACTGATTGACCTAAACTTTGGAGATACAGTTTTAAGGTAACCACAAACTCCTTTAATCTCTGTATATCTGAATTTCTCATCAGTTAGTGGAAGACTAGGACAGCTCTACTCCATATATATGTCAAAATGAGTTCAGCTACTGCAGCAACAGACATCACAGCACCCTTGGAGTGACAGTCTTCTTGCCAAGTGGAATTTTCAGGCCTGGTCTGTGTTAAATGTGGCTCCACTTTATATGTCTCTGAAATGATTCAGTGCAATACTGTTTGCCTGGCTATTTTATTGCAACGAATTTATTATTTCCCATTATCTGTGTACATTGAAAAAAACCCAAACCAAAACAAAAAAAAACCCAGAGGTCTGGACCTCTCTAAAATAGAGCTTGAAATTATCATTAAAAGTGCCTGTACCATACTTACACTAAAAATTGTTTGATGTATCCATTTTCCTTCCTTTTATTTCAGTAGATTTTCAGCTATAACACTATAGTCTCTGAACAAAAGCATAATGGGCCTGAATTCTTTACATCAGCACTTTTGCTCACTCTGCAGTGCAGTACAATGGGATACGTTCCGCATTGTTAGAGATGCTGTCCTTCAGACAGGATGTTAAACCAAGGTCCTTTCATCTTTCATGGCTTCACATCTAAAAAGTAAAAATCTCATTGACATTCTGAAAATATTAAGGAACAGCCACGTTGCTTCAGCCATATACCTCTTGATATGAACATACACCCGTTATACATTCTTTGATATAAACATGTGTTACAATTCACAGCCATGTGCAACCTGTTCTCAGAGCCACAGTCAATACTGAATTCCTATGCATGATACCAGTTTACAGGCACCTCATTTAGTCCCTTATGAGCTCTTGCAGCTACCAGCCACCGAATAATTTTGCTTCTTTTAAGACAGGCTACAGTATAACAGGTGCAGTGAGCCCCTTCTCACATTTATGTGACCATACTGGAGCCTGCAGTAATTGAACTGCTGGTACTAAGGACCGCAATAGCCGGGGCTAATTAACAGTACTAATATTAGGAACACCTGCATCTTTATCAGAAGGAACATGTCAAATAGATGCATATATATGTTATATCCTTTATTAAAACTAAAACACGGCAGACATTAAAATAAGCAAGCTAATAGCGGGGAGGAGGTAATCTGCTGTCTAAGGGCAGATCTTGCTCTTAAAGGGTTAACGTTAACGTCTCTATTTATATCATGTTAATGCACAGGGTCTTTTCCTGACACCATGTAGTTAAGTTACTTGTGTAGTTTTAGGTGAAAAAAATCCTTTTCTTCATTTAAATGATTTTTGAGAATGGAATTTCTCAAATGTTGTATCTGTAGTAGGCTGAGAAGACTGGACACACAGATCTAAGTCAGGAATTGTAATTAACTAGATACAAGTTAAATCTATTTGAGAGTTGGTTATATGTAGCCACAAGAGAAATTTACAAATTATATTGAGAAGTATTATTTCATTTTTTTTTAATTCTGTTAAATCAAAGCACATCTGGGATGCTTACTGAGTCTAATCTTCTGATACACAATCTTTTCAGTTGTTTTTAAAAGCAAAGGCAGCTTTCTGAATGCCTGAATATACATTTTAGTTGCGAACATCATTCAGCTGAGTGCAAAATGTCAGGTTTATTTTTTAAAATCATGTTAACACATGCATGCATCTATTTTGAAAGTAAAACACAAAGGCAGGGTGGTTTGTGTTTGGTTTTTTTTTCACCAGATTTCTTTATAACTTCTAAATATTTCAAAAATGTGTAAATAAGATACAATGCATCATATTTGGGTGTAAGATAAAACACAACTTTTTTTCTAATACAATAAAAATTAAAGTAACAAGCATCACACACAGCAGGATGTACATAAAGATGCTTTGACATAATTTTCAGTCTGTAGTTGTTTAACCCCAGCTGGCAACTGAGTACCACACAGCCGCTTGCTCAGTCCCCCACGGTGGGATGGGGGAGAGAATTGGACAAGTAAAAGTGAGAAAACTCGTGGGTTGAGATAAAGACAATTTAATAGGTAAAGCAAAATCCGCGCACGAAAGCAAAGCAAAACAAAGAATTCATTCACTACTTCCCATCGGCAGGCAGGTGTTCAGCCATCTCCAGGAAAGCAGGGCTCCATCACGCGTAATGGTTACTTGGGAAGACAAACGCCATCACTCCGAACATCCCCCCCTCCTTCTTCTTCACCCAGCCTTATATGCTGAGCATGATGTCATATGGTATGGAATAGCCCATTGGCCAGTTGGGCCAGCCGTTGAGGCCATGCTCCCTCCCAGCCCCCTGTGCACCTGGCAGGGCACAGGAAAATTAAAAGTCCTTGACTAGCATAAACATTACTTCGCAACAACCAAAACATCAGTGTGTTATCAACATTATTCTCACACTACATCCAAAACACAGCACTATACCAGTTAATAGGAAGAAAATCAACTCCATCCCAGTTGAAACCAGGATACAGTCTTCCAAAGAGGAAAGTCTCATCAAACAGATCAATCTGTCACAAAACAAAGGTCCAGACTCCTACATATTTATTTATCCCATGTACCTCATTTCATGAGCTATCCCCCTCCACCCCTAACCCTCAGTTTTAGTAGAGCTACTGAGAAATGAAAGCTTTCTCTCATATGAATCTGAATAATTATGACTACTTCTATTACAAATTATTTGGCTGCAGCATGCCACCAGCCTAAGAGTAGCAAGCTCAGGAAAAGGATATTACTCCCTCAAAAGCAGTCCACGATTTTCCCTAAAAGAGACTACCAAATGGCTCTCTACTGAGGTGGAAGGACTATGAATGTCTGCCCATAATGGATACGGTATTGTTAAATAAGTAAATGTCTCACTTAAAATGTGCCCATACATATATGTATATATGTATATATGTATATATGTATATATGTATATATGTATATATGTATATATGTATATATGTATATATGTATATATGTATATATGTATATATAATAGATATATATGTTTATATATATATTACAGATACAGAATATGACATTTCTTTCAGTTAAATCATGAAAATAGGTATGAGAATTGATAATAAATTTCTAGCAACATAGAAGATGAATTATAGAAATGGCAGTTACTGCATGTGGTTTTTTCTATGTTCAATTAACAATTCAGCTTGAATTCTATTATACGTCACCATTTTTATTTCTTGCCAATCACATAGTCATTTCGGAAATTTTCTGTGTCATACACAGCCTTCACAGAGTCAAGAAAATGAAGGCAAGAAAAGGCTTATCCTGGACTATCTTGTCTAACTCCTGCTTATTTGAAAACTACTCTATATTATTCCACTGATACTCATCTTTTACTAAGTACATGGAACAAGATAGCTTACATCATTTCTCATGGCAATCACTGTACTTTTCTTAATATCTAGCAAAATGCACATCTGTAAGTTTTCACAATGACAGAAATCTTATGCTCACATTTAATTTATTATCTGCTATCTAACCAGATGCCTCAAAAGACTTTCCAGAATAGCTTTTTCCTACAAACTCATAGATATATGGCACTGATCAAGCATGACTAAGATCAAGCATGACTAAGATCTGTGCAAGTATCAATTTTATTCCTTATGAGAATTGTTCATATCTTCATATTTAAAACAAATATTGCTCACACCTAATTGGTAATTTAAAAAAAAAAAAAAAGAAACAAAACAACCTAACTTTCTGTCCATTGAAGTGTGTACACGTGTGTGAATATCCTGCATTTAACAGAGTTGCTGCCAATAAACTGCAAATTCTTATCAAAGCTTCCTGTCAGAAAGTCAACTCAATAACAGTTACTTCACTGTGCTCCAAGGCAAATGATAAATAGCCTGTGATAAATAAGGCTATGTACACAGTATATTGGAGACATAAACAAAAAATCGAAAGGTTTATTTCCTCATAAAGTCAAAATATGTGACGGTTGTGAAAAAACCACCCAAATAATAACCACCTCTTTAGTGCACTGAGGTGATTAAGAAGGAGGACAGGAAAAAAAGTCTTCTATTTCATAGTCCAGAAGACTAATACTTACTGACTTCATGAATAAGATTTTAAAAGACACCTTGGCTATCAGCAATGTTTGTCTACCTGAGGAAGATAAACAAAGTATTTAAGAACATATGTTCAACTAATTTTCATTGACACCTAGACACCCCAGTGTGTAAACCTTTGGGACTTAGCTCAGGCATTTCTAAGACTGTTTCTCAAACAAGCAATTTGGAATCTATACCTTTAATCTTTATCAACCAGAACTTTTCAAATCTATGAGATTTATCCAAATGAGATCATCCTCATGATGTGCATCATTTACTGTGACTGTAATCTTACAATCAATAGCCAATGCACTTGTGATTAATTTGCAAACATAGTGAAAATTCAACAGTGTTTAGCAGATGTGAATCTTTTGGCAGATTGTACTCAAGACATTTGAACACTTTTGTCTAGAAATAATAACAGAAAAGTCCCTAGAGTGACCCTACTTCATATTCTAGGGGGGTTGTCTACATGTGCACACACACACACACATGTATATACTTACGTTTGTATTTACTTATATATACCCATGCAAGCTCTAGAAGTGTTTTGCATTTGTCTAAAAATAGTACTCTAGCTAATGTAATTTTATAAAAAAACATGACTAAGACAACCCTGGAATTTGTTTCATTTTCACTCCTTTAGACTCCATTTCTCTTCCAAATTACAAGTCTTTATTGTCATTTCCACACACAACACAGTATCTAAACACAATAGAAGCAAGAGGCTTTCACAAATCACATATTATAAATTAATGTAAATTTGAGTTTACCAACAATATCTTAATTTACTGCATTTTCATAGAAGATTACTATTTTCCAAAGCTGTATTAATGTTTAAAGAGACAGACTATGTCACCACCCAAACAGGAGTTCCCACAGATGATGAAAATGCCCCCAGATAAAATAAATATGAGGCCAGCCTGTTGTCTTAATAATAGCGGACTACATTCTCATGGTCATATAGAGATTCACATATGGTTTGAAATTGCATTTGTTTGGCAGAGCTGGCAAACATAAAAACTCTGTAAAGATTTTTATTTACTTGTATTACAGAAGAATTTTGAAGATGCAAATGAGAGTGAGATTCTAATTCCCAGTCATAGATACAAATCCATAGTAAAGAGACACTCCAAAATCTAGCAGAGAGATACAAAAGCTGAGCTCAAAAAAAGAGAGCAAATGAAAAATAGGTAAAGAAAGCTAACTTGTTCCTTCCAAAAAAATCCATAAACCTGTCTGTGTTGCATTGTAAAATACAGAACTGTACAGGTATGTAGATCAGAAACTTAAAGTTTAGTCCTAAAAAGTGGCAATTATTGAAAACTGTTTCTTTTAAGCTTGCTTTTTTGCTCTTAAGTGAAACCTTTAGAGATTGTATGGAGGACCCCAGGTAACTTCTTTTGAGAAAAGAAAAGGGCAAAGCAGAAAGCTAATCTCAGAAAGACCCTGAGATTAGTGAAGAAATAACATCCTTATGATTACTTCATTATTTGATACATTAAAAATTGTAGATAGAACTAAAAACTTGGTTGGAACTGTTGGCTAGTAATTGGGATTTTTAATCAATAGATAACCACATTGCAGCCTTTACGAACTACTACTTCTCCTAATATGGTCAACGGGAACAAACTCTTCCTAAGTTTATCATAAAAATATCTGAAAGCTGTTTCTCTCTTTTGAAGTATTCCAGAAATTAAGATGGGGCAAAGGGCCAAGATCGCCAGCTCTCATCTTTAAAAAGGAAATAAGCCTTCAAGGATTCTTAGGTGGTGGAATTCCTGTGACTGACCTGCCATGGATGGCAGCTGTCAGTCCATAAAGTTGGCCTATTTCCACATGCTCCGTAAAAGCATTGTAGTCAGAGAAAGATTAACCAAGGTAATTAACTGCCATATTATGGCATTACTTGTTGCTCCTTTAACATATTGGTTTCATTAGCAATTAATTCTAGTTGGAACAACCTTACCATATGCATAGCAGCTCTGGGCCCAGAAACATGCTACCGGTGAGTTTCATCATTATTTTGAATAGAAATTTTGAGGATAATTTTGTGATTCATTCTTTTCATTTTTGTTTTTAATTTCTTTTTGAACATAGATAGCAGATACTTGCTCTGCCTAAAAGAAGTGTGTTTTCTAATTGTAAGTATGTATAGCATGTTGAATAGAATGAAAAACATTTCTAAGTTGCAGTTCATTTATTATGGAAGGCAGATCACTTCATACTGTACCTCTTTAGTTACTAGGAAATGCAATGTAAAAGCTAGTCAACATTAACACCTGAAAGAGTCAGACTACTCTTTTCTCTATCTTGTCACTGCCATTTGATGGCACCAGTATTGCTGTTTATGAAGCGACTTTCTTTATGGTGAGAAGGGGAAAAAGAAGCTTCCCCAAAGAATAAACATACACAGAGTTGTTCACCCACCAATGCTTCAAGATACTTCTCATTCTTTTTACTGTTTCCCACTTGTTATTGCATCCATAATGTTTTTCAAATTCTCATGCAGGGCTTCTGATGCACTTCACAGTTACAATTACTGCCAAAGGAAAACTAAAGTTACTGTATCAAGGTATTGAACAGTGGGAGGGCAAGGGCTAGAGGCTTTGTTCAGCTTTAGCCATTCTTTTCCATTTTAATTTCAGATATTATGTTATAATGGTGTATGTATTTTATTAACTGGCAAAAGCCTCTACCCCACACAGCATTTCAGGCAGATTAAATACAAAGTAGTTCAATCACATTGCATCTTTTTATGTGGTGAGACAATCATTAGCACATACTTCTTTAACGCAAGTTCTGATAACACAGTCTAAAATGTGACTTCATTTTGTCATAGAAAAGGAAACATTGAACAAAACCCCAAAATATCAAAACACAACACACATGAAAAATGATGAGAATTATTTCCCTATTATGTTTATAAAATACAAGGCACTGTTTCCAGAGTAAAGGTGCATAAAAATAACATCATATTTCCAGAATGGTGGCAACGTCCATCTGTTTTTACTGGTATGGAGTGAAATGGAGAGGAAAAACTAGGGAAGAGGGAAGAGGGAAGAAGTAAGACTATACCATGCAGCATAGCTTGGTTTTCTTGCATCTCTCATAAATTGCTTTTAGTCACATTAGCAGGGATTACTGTGGCTGTTTATGTACACCACAGTGGTGCAAAGTTTGAGATTCCTGGATGGGAGGTCAGTGAGCAGCCAAAACAAAGGTACAGTACCCATCTACAGGAGCTAGCGCATCAACTGCCTTATCAGTAAGCCATTATGTGAGGCTATATACACAAAAATAAGAGACAGCATGTTTTCAAGTGAAATTAAGTTTCACCTCAAACCTATACAGTGGACTATTAAAACTCATCAACTTGGTAAAATGTAATTTATGAAATATTGCATCTCCTGTTTTATGCCACCTTTTTGCCTCCTCTTTTTTTTTCTTTTTTTATATATTTCTGCTCAATATATATGGCTGAACTACATTTTAAGTTCCTTCTTAATTTTCCAGTGTCATCTTATTGCTCCTTTGAGTCTGGTTCCTCATGTTCTTTATTTGTTCTAAGTTGGCTTTATTTGTTTTTCTCAGTCATGCCCATTTATTCCTCTTGTAGCTTGGATCACTTATCTATTTACCTGTTGACATTTGCTCTTTTTCTGCTTTTACTCTTCTTTTTCCTTTGCTCTTACAAATCTTTTATGCTACCAACATTCTGGCCTTTTCTGCATCAAAGAAAAAGCAGTCTAGTGAAATCTCTGCTAAATTGTGGTCATGTGCAAAAGAGCAAAGTTCACATTGCAGTTCCCTATTCCTTCAGCTTTCTAGGTAGAGTTGTCTTCCAGTCAGAACATAAGAGTTATAGCTCAACCTTATTTAGTCCTGTCCTTTGTACAGAAAGCAGTCTGAAGTGATGTAGTCCAACTGATGCGGTAATGAGATCTTTGGTGGTGAATTCTATGTGTTCCTAAACTTTTTAGGCTTGGATAGTGCCATATGACTGCTCCTAGTTCATAATTTCTACAGTTCATTACCTAAGCACAGAGTCCTATCCAGAGAGAATAACCTGCTCTCAAAAACATAAGTGGTTTAATACCTCTCAATATTTCTGTAGCTCACTTACAATTTCACTCATGTCTTCAGCAGAGGCATCTCCATAGTATGTCCACATGAAAATAATCCTTGGAGCCATGCTGTCTGAGCAAACTATCTGTCCCCTTATCTTCTTCAGTCTTTTAGCCAAACAAAATTCCTAATTTTTCCTCCAGAGGTTTTCCAGAGCTCTCCCAAATCTTTTCAGCTTGTAAAAGTAATCCACTTTTAAAATCTTCCCTCCATGAATAAACTTGATGAACAGTAGATCATCATTGTGCTTGAAAACCGGAAGCAAGCACAAGCACTTCTCCTTTAGGGAGACAAAGTCCTCCACTTACCCCAGCTGGTCTTCTATTTCTGAAAATGAAACATCTTTTCTGCTTTGAGTGGAGCTCTCTCTTAAACAGAGCTAGATACACACACATACAAAAGTTCTCTGTAAAAATCAGAACTTTTCAGTAATTGCCAATTTTGACGGAAGTTGGCTTGAGAAAAAATAGAAAGGAAGCTGTCTGGTAAAATAAAAAACATACAGTTTCAGCATTTTCAGATTTTTTTAATTTCCAAATCACTTTTTGAAAACTTTATATTAGAAGCCCAAAGTCTAAACAAAACATCTTATTTTATTACCCAGGATATGGAGAAGGCTGAGGTACTCAATGACTTTTTTGCCTCAGTCTTCACCAGCAAGTGCTCAAGTCTCACCGCCCAAACCACAGAAGGCAAAGGCAGGGAGTGGGAGAATGAAGAGCCGCCCACTGTAGGAGAAGATCAGGTTCGAGACCATCTAAGGAACCTGAAGGTGCACAAGTCTCCATGGGACCCAATGAGGTCCATCCGAGGATCCTGAAGGAACTGGCAGATGAAGTTGCTAAGGCACTATCCATCATATTTGAGAAACTCTGGCAGTCCGCTGAAGTTCCCACTGACTGGAAAAGGGGAAACATAACCCCCATTTTTAAAAAGGGAAAAAAGGAAGACCTGGGGAACTACAGTCCAGTCAGTCTCACCTCTGTGCCTGGGAAGATCATGGAACAGATCCTCCTGGAAGCTATGCTAAGGCACATGGAGGACAGGGAGGTGATTTGAGACAGCCAGCATGGCTTCACAAAGGGCAAGTCCTGCCTGACCAACCTGGTGGCCTTCTATGATAGAGTGACTACATCAGTGGACATGGAAGGGCTACACATGTCGTTTATCTGGACCTCTGTAAGGCCTTTGACATGGTCCCCCACAACATCCTTCTCTGTAAATGGGAGAGATATGGATTTGATGGGTGGACTTTCCAGTGGATGAGGAATTGGTTGGATGGTCGCATCCAGGGGGTAGTGGTCAACGACTCAATGTCCAGATGGAGATTGGTGACAAGTGGTGTCCCGCAAGGGTCCATATTGGGACCAGTACTGTTTAATATCTTCGTCAATGACATAGACAGTGGGATCAAGTGCACCCTCAGCAAGTTTGCAGATGACACCAAGCTGAGTGGTGCGGTTAACACACCTGAGGGACAGGATGCAATCCGTAAGGACCTGGACAACCACATGAGGTTCAACAAGGCCAAGTGCATGGTCCTGCACCTGGGTGGGGGCAACCCCCAGTATCAATACAGGCTGGGGGATGAAGGGATTGAGAGCAGCCCTGCCAAGAAGGACTTGGGGGTACTGGTGGATGAAAAGCTGGACATGTGTGCTCGCAGCCCAGAAGACCAACCGTATCCTGGGCTGCATCGAAAGCAGCGTGGCCAGCAGGTCGAGGAAGGTGATTCTGCCCCTCTACTCTGCTCTGGTAAGACGCCACCTGCACTACTGCGTCCAGCTCTGGAACCCTCAGCACAAGAAAGACATAGACATGTTGGAGTGGGTCCAGAGGAGGGCAACAAAAATGATCAGGGGATGGAACGCCTCTCCTATGAAGAAAGGCTGAGAGAGCTGGGGTTATTCAGCCTGGAGAAGAGAAGGCGCTGGGGAGACCTTATTGCAGCCTATCAGTACTTAAAGGGGCTTATAAGAAAGATGGGGATGACTTTTTAGCAGGGCCTGTTGCGACAGGACAAAGGGTAATGGTTTTAAACTAAAAGAGGGTAGATTTAGACTAGATATAAGGAAGAAATTTTTTTCAATGAGGGTTGGAATAGGTTGCCCAGAGAGGTGGTAGATGCCTCATCCCTGGAAACATTCATGGTCAGGTGGGACAGGGCTCTAAGCAACCTGATCTAGTTGAAGATGTCCCTGCCCGTGGCAGGGTGACCTTTGAAGGTCCCTTCCAACCCAAACTATTCTATGATTCTATGATTCTATGACTTTTTCTTGAAATTAAAAGTTTTAATTGATCTGAAATCCTACTTTTATAAAAAATCAGAATCAAATCAAAATGCATTTTGAAATTATAGAATTCCCTTTGGAAAAGAAATGTCATGGTTCTGAATGATATTTAAATAACTGTCTGTCATTTTTTGATCCAGAATTCATGGTGGAATCGTGAAACATACTATGCTAACTACATAATCTGCTCACTTTTCTTCACCCATGCTGGACAATACTGTTCAAAATGAAGGTTACAGAAAGTTATCAGTAAAAATAGCACTTTCAAATAGATGCAGATATATTCTTCTGACTGACAGAAGCTGTTTTAATTCATGTCAACCAAACAAGCCAAGTAGAAACAAGAGGTGCATGCTGAAGACTATGACTTTACATGAAAAGGTAGTAAAATGTGTGCCTATCTCATCTAGAGGAAGACGCCTTTTGCACTACAGCAATCCTCTGCAGGCTATTTACTTCAACTTTGCAATGTGCTTTGATATCATGCTAGGAGACCTAATTATACCAGAGGGACCCTTTCAAATACCGAACAGCACAAAAAAATAGAAAGCATTTTTAACATAATTCGGAAAAGCATTCTCATTTCAAATGCTTTTTCAAATTTATGTCTCACTCTTCATGAGTTCTGGAAATCTGTTTCACTGGGACTCAATTCTGACACTGAGTTATACTGGCCTAGATATGGAGTGACCCCCTTTCTAATTCAGTTTTCTTTTTTGGATTTGCATGCACATACATGCATTCATACGCACACACAAACACATGCACACAAAGACACTACTTACACAGATTTAGTCTAGATTTGTCTTCTCTCAGGTTATCTTCACAATTACCCTTCTGCATTTTTCTATCCTTACATTAGGACCCCATCCATCACAGATATGTTGTCAAAGTCCTAAGCTTCCAGACTCAAATGTACATCTAAGAAAAGAAGAAAAGGAAAAAAAAAAATGCTGATGCTATAGCACTCATAAAGCTTGGCAAATTCAACACATTCAGCAAACTGCTGTTCCTTGCTCATTGTATGCAGGCATAGAGAGATTCTTTAAGAGACAAAGCCAACAAAATAATCTTCAAGCTGTGTGAAAGAAGTATTGAGAATTCATCAAAACAAAACAAAACAAAACAAATAATAATTTAAAAAAAAAAAAAGAAAAATTAAAAAGAAAGGAAAAGGAAGTAAGACTTGCCTCTTGAGAACACTGAGACTTAGTTCCCATCCTGAGATGGGATAGGCTTGCTGGGTAGGATTGGTTTGAAGTTCACTTTGTTTTGCAGAAAAGTGATGTTATTACTCCTTAGACAGCTATTGTAGCAATTCTCACATTTTCTCTGTCATCTTTCACGCCACTTTGCTCATGTGGTGTGTTGATCTTGGCTGGCTGCCAGAGGCCCACCAAGCTGCTCTCTCACTCCTCCTCCTCAACAGTACAGGGAGAGAAAATAAGGTGGAAAAGCTCATGGATTGAAATAAAGACAGGGAGATCACTTACCAATTACCATCAGGGGAAAAACAGACTTGACCTGGGAAAATTTATTTAATTTATTGCCCATTAAAAATAGAGTTGGATGGTGAGAAACAAAGACATAAACTAAAATATCTTCCCCCCACCCCCAATTCTTCCCAGGCTCTACTTCACTCTTTCATTCCTGCTTATATTGACAGCTGTGGAAGTATCTCAGAAAGCTTCTAATTTCTAACCTAGCAGCCTGATTCGTATTTTAAATCATGCTGACTTCTACTGACAAATGTGGGCAAAAGGCTGCTTGTGGGGTAATCTAGATTATAAATAAGCAAATGAATAAATACATCTACATTCTGTGGGTACCATTAAGGTGGGGGTGAGGATAGGGAATAGTTGTCTTTAATTAAAAAAATCCAAACAGGTTTTGCCTCATTACCAATTACTTTGCAATTAGTGCTGAGTTCCTTTATTTCACTGCCTTTCCTGGTTTAATTTCGACTCCAAAAACTAAGAGAAGTTTATTTCCTCATATAAAAAAAAGCTGCACAAGCATTGCCTATTGTCCGTGAGGATCCTCCTTTATGACACAGCAGACCACTGGCAGAGAAAATAGTGAACTGCATGCTGATAATAAATCTCCTGAGGATATACTTTTATTAAATCCCCAAAGGTGATGAACTATTGGTTTACTAGGAAGCAGCAACTATTATAACACTATTTTTCCATCACTCCACAGAATTTGACAAGTAAAAGAAAACATTGATATTTTGCAAACTATAATGAGATCTCATTCTATATAGAATCCACTTGAATTATCTGGTAGTGACCTCCAAAGTTTCTGTAGGGTTACAGCTTCTGTACTCTCCTCAGCAACCATAATTACATGGCACTTGAGCCTCAGGAAACAAAGATATACATTCCAATGAGACAAGGACAGAAATTTCCCAAAGACTGCCCTGAGCTCTGAAATGCCTTTCTTTAAAAAAGAATTTTAAAAAATCATTCTCAAAGCAGGCTTCAGCATTCTTTTTTTTTCATCAGAACAGTACACTAGGAAAAGAAAGTTAATGTGCCTTCAGTTGTTATGATCATACTCACTTTGTGTCTGTCCCACGACAGTTCCTAGACCAGGAAGCCACAGCAATATGTTTTCCTGATGAAGATATTTTGTTTTTTTGGGGGGGAGGATGGGATGAATCTTTTCCCCTGATTCTTAACTTCTAGATGCTACAGTGGCACACAATGTAAGCATATGATTCTACTGATTAATTTTACATTTTTATAGGCTAGCAAGTGATATTGACTCTCCTTTCCCTGTTTGTCTTGAGGAGGCATGGGATTCAACTTATTTGCTTTTTTTAAAGCAGATAGGACCCATGGAACTTTACATTTCACAAAAAACTATCTTCATTTTTAATCCAGATGAGCAGTTCTGCTAGACTCTGTTAGTGATAAAATTGTCCTTAAATATTCATTTCTTCAGGATTATCTTTACAGCTCAGCTTGGCAAACAGATGACCTCTAACTGTTTAACTAGGCAAAAAGTAATCTAGATTGCTGATGGCAAAAATCCTCTTCAGTTGAATGAATTGTGACAAAGTATTTTTACAACTTTATTCTGCTGGTTTGTTTCAGAGAAAGTATTCCTGCCCTTTTGTCATGCTGTTCAGATAACCTGAAATAGTGGGAATTGTTACTATTACGTAGGTAAAATTATTGTGTGTAAAGCGGTATTACGTACTATGAGAAAACAGATGCATCTAACAGGACCTAATAATAACAAATAAATAACTAATAAATCTGTTTTGATTACTCTGGATTTCTACTTTCCCCAATCCCTTGAATACACTGAAAAGTGACAGTAGAGATGATTCACTTCAATTCCATTAGTCACAGGTAAAAAAACATCTTCTAAATTTATGGTCAAGATAGATACTTGACTGCAAGTTATCTGGATGAACGTCAATCTAGAAAGGCTGAGGGTTAAGAAAAAAAGGAATAGGAAATTATATCACTTAAGTAGACAGTGCTCAATAGACCTTTTTCTTCTAAGGAGAGTGAGATACATAAAAATACTTAGACAAAAATAGGGTAAAGAGCTACTTCTCAGTCAGCCTTCTGCCCTTGGCAAGGAGTTAAGGACCTTTACACTTCTAGCTATTGGACTGCCTGTATTTATCCAGACATTTGTCAGCTCTAGATTGCATTAGAAAAATGTATCCTGACATCTTGAAAATTGCTTAGAAATAAAAGCTTGTGAAGAACAGTTTTGTCCTTTTATATATATTATAAGAAAGGCTTTGCAGAAGCTTTCATTTGCTTCTAATCCATAAACTACAGCAAATGTATTGGCTCACAGTGCTCTTAATCCCATATAGCCTATATATTCCTCATTGTGGTCACAGGACATAGATAAGCCATTTTCATGCAAAATAAATAAATGTTTTAAAAATGTAGTTATCGTTTAATGGCAATTATTTGCCAAGTAGGTGGATAATTTTGATCAAGAGAGAAAAAAAAAAACAACAGAATTTATTATTGCAAAACCAAGTTAACTCTTTTAAAAACTCTTAAAAATTATTTACGATGAGACAAATTTTTTTATTCAATCTGACTTCAGGTATTTGGAGGTTGTGATCTAAGCAGAAAATGAGTATGAGGAAATTTGCTTTAGGTTAATTTACTGATTAAGCCAAACTTAAGAATCACAATGGTACTTTTCACACAGCAGCTACCTACATTTTAAGTGAACAGTTTCATCTGAGGTTATGTTATTACCAGAGAACAATCTTCAAATCTGTTTGATCACCAAAAAAACCTAATGCTGTGTTGGGTTTCAAAGACATGTGTCAATCTCTATGTGTTTACTCATGTTTAACTGAAGTATGAAGCTTAAGCAATAACGATTCTAGTTTTAGTCACGAGGAAGGTGAGACTTTATTTTACTATTTGCTTGGGTAGGATAACACTGGATTTGTCCACTGGATACTGTTTGATTTTTTAGTGAATTCAATACTGAAACCACTATGTGTTGTTTATAACAAGTAGGTACCTTTTTAAAATCTGCTGATTCCTTGTTTGATACCCATTTAGGTACATCTGTTATTCAAGTGACAGCCACAGATGCTGATGATGCCAACTATGGCAACAGTGCCAAAGTGGTGTACAGCATCCTCCAGGGACAGCCATACTTCTCAGTGGATCCAGAAACAGGTTAGCAATTCATTCAGTCTTACTTTTTGCAATGACAGAGACAGGATGCAGGGATCAAGACACTTTTCACTTGCATTTAAATATTGGAACAGGCGTATGGCATCATAAGACTTGGCACAAAGCTGATACACTTTTTCTAAATGGAAACTGGAATCACTATAAAAGTATGCCTTTTTTTGTTAAAATAATATTATTGCAGAAGAAGAACTGCTTTACTTGGTATGACTAAAATTTCTGGAAGACGACTGTTAACTGTAAAGGTCAACAGTTCAGAAAGGGTGTAGAATATTGTAAAGGGTCCAAAGAATCATGAAGGTATTCAAGCTTATTTTACACCAGTTTCTGGGAATTTCATCTGTTTGTCTTTAAGAACAGAAAAAAGGAGCTGGACAATTTTAGACTATAAGGTAAAAAAAAAAATCCCCAAAGGTGATTTAATTATTTTTAAAAGTTTGCAATAAATTCTTGACCGTTGACAATTTTTAACTCAAGATGCTTTTTGAAACTGTACTCTGCAGCTATCAGAATTGAAGCAAGAAGCATTAATGCTTTTAAGTTGTAAAACATGAAAGGAAGCCCTTTTCAGATAAGAGAAAGACACAAAAAAGAAAAACTCGTGTGAACTTTAGATATCTATAATCTAAAATTGGGATTCAAAAAAGAAACAAACATCACTTTCCCCCCCTCCAGATACCTATTCCTAATGCACATAAGACTTAGCAAGCATTGCATTAGCTTGTTCCTGCATGTTATCAAAATTGCTCTGGTTTGAGAATCCAGAATTTAAGTGCAATTGTGCCCAGAATCCCTGAAGTTCCTCAGATGATGGTTAATTTCCATTTCAAATGGTTTTTAGATACAGCAAGGGCATTATATCAAAAAGATAATGAGTCACATGTCTACAGTTTTAAAAGGGAGCATAATGATTTTGCCTAGGATTAGAGTGTTTGGGTTTTTTCCACCTTTTTCTATGTCTCTCCTTTTTCTCTTTTCTCCAATTCCCTACTCAAAACATCTTTTCCAAGCATGAGCAGGGAAACAGGACCAGTACCTCACGGTCATTAACTGATGATAGCAGGTGGTTAGGCAGGCAGATGGTTTGGGGGAGACCTGGGCTCTCATCTTTGGTTCTGGGATTATCTTTCATTTTTATCCAATTTGCTTTTTAATGTTACATATATTAACAAGCCTAGATACTGTAATCAGAACCTGGTAATCCTGGATCAGAAGTAAATGTCATAACCACTAGACTACAGTGGGTTTTTTTCTTTGTTTCACTCTCTTTCTAGGAGTAGGAGTTTTCCAGGGTTTTTTTTGAATAACAGGACAGCTTCCATATCAAGCCCAGCTTGTAATGAGAGCCTTCTTCTGAGAAAGGAAAGGCAGGGGTGTGAATCCTCCAAGTAAAAAAGGATGCTGTATTTAAATTCTCCCACTTCACAAGAGAAAACTCTCATCACTTCAACCTTACAAAGCCACCACCCTTCTAAATACAAAAAAACCCAAACAAACAAAAAAACCCCAACAAAAAACTCTGCTTGGTTTTCTAAAAGAAAACTTTAATGAAAAGGTCTTTTGGGCTCTGGATCCCAGGAGGATTGAGGTCACTTCTCTGTTCAGGCTATGGGATTTTTGGTTTTCTTACCTGAGGTCCCTACTCTTTTTGTGTGCAGTACAAAGGTCTGAGACATTTAAATTACATTTATGAAATTCTTGAGATTAGACACCCAAAAAATTTTTTCCAACACTAATTTTGTCCATTTCTTTTATTAGCTATATTCCTAGCTGACTTACAGTGGCCATCACAATCTATGATCTATTACAGTCCAAAAGAATGAACCTAGGGCATGTTAGAGTTCAGCTTTGTGCTATAATATCAAAATCTCACCAGGGCTGGAGATTACATAATGCATTAAAATAATAACTGGTGATAGTAGCTGAAAAATTTAATTAATTCAACGTATATATTTACATTTTTGACATTGAAAGAATAATTAAATTGATTTAGCACATCACAAACAGTGAATAATATCTCTGTTACATTTATTTATCTTTCTTCTTCAAATCGCATTAAATCAGTAATAGATTGAAAGGCTTATTGCAGTATACCTTTTTTTGATTTCTATGGACTAACATCTGCACAGTATATCTTACATGAATGCATTTAAAAACTCTGAGATTAAAGTGGGTGGTGCTGCTTCTCCTTCACTTCTCTGTCTCTTCTTTTTCTCTCTTCTCCAAGGCATAATCAAGACTGCTTTACCAGACATGAGCAGAGAAAACAGGGAACAGTATCAAGTAGTCATCCAGGCCAAAGACATGGGAGGCCAGATGGGAGGACTATCAGGGACTACCACCGTGAACATCACGCTGACTGATGTCAACGACAATCCACCTCGCTTCCCCCAGAGTATGGAGCATCTAATAGTTCTGTTGTTTTCCAAAGAACCTCTCTAAAATCAGCTGATTCACTGTCACCATCTGGCATCTTCTTTTTTCTCCCCTTTTTTTTAGTATAAATACTGGCCCACTGCTGTCTCTGTTTATGTTGCAGCATTATTAAGGCAAATGGGAATCTATGCTTCCATTTTTTTAATAGCAAAATATTTCTTGGAATGATAAACTTACTTCCCATTCTTACTCTGTTTACAGGAATGTGAGCTGTAACCATAAGCTAGGCTAACTGCAGGGACTTGAAAGCCTTTAAAGGAATTTAATTACAAACTCTAAAGTTCAGTTTTTGGAGACACTTGTAGTTCCACATATTTAGGCAAGCAAATAGGTCAGCAAATTTTCTAACGTACTACCTTGCACAGGCAGAGTTGGTCAGGTGGTATGCTCTGCTGGAAGTCTAAGCATTTTGCTTAGGTACTTGCAATCTGTGTTCAGCTCTTGATGTTGAATGATTTTGATAATCTAGACCAGTTTGACACAATTAAGTTTTTTTAAAAATATCTCTGTAGAATAAAAAATGGCAGACAACAGAAAGCTGCACAATACAGAGAGCTTTACAGCATACTACAGCTTCACAGATTCTTTCATCCTAGGCCACTGGTTTAAATCCAGTCCCAAGTTGTTATAATCACCGTCTGATAACTGTTTGATAGGCTGCAGATCGAAGAAATTTACAGCCTCTGTTCCGTGCCTGCTGGAAAAATGTCCACATTACAAAATTTGAATTGCTTGTTGGCACTGATTAGGGACCTGACTGGCTCTCTTTACAGATTCACCAAAGACTGAAAAAACAGAGCTGATTTAGAAAACGCTCTCCTGGTCTTGAAGAAACTTGAAAAACACTTCAGTACCATGACAATAAGTACATTCAGAATAATATAAAAAGGTCAACCTAGAATAGATTTTAAAAAGATATTACAGAAAGGGTTCTTGAAATTGCATATAACTTTAAAAATCTCTATTCATGATAACAGATTGCTTTTTAAAAAGAGGGGGAAGGGAAAGTACTGCAGACCTCATTAAGAAAATATAATTTGAATTCACACTCAGAGTTTACTTGCTGAGAATCACCTTCACATGGCAAACTCAAACAGCATTTTTAAACTAACCTTCCTGTTTGATTTCAGAAGAGGATACTGCTTAAACATGTATAGCATAATATAGCCCATAATATTTTGGCAAATAGGAATTCTTGAACTAAATTAGAATGTGGTGTAGCACATGGCATTGAAGCTTTGTTGCTGATTTAAATTAAATTAATTTTTTTTTTAAATGAAGAATGCATAGAACTGCAAAATAAACTTAGGGTTTTTCAGTCTCCTTAGCTGTTGTTCCTTATTATGTGCTTCTTTCAAGATTAGCTGAAGCCTGAAGTCTATAGAAGTTATTTCAATAGGCTTTAGGTTTGGTACTTAATTATAGAGAAATTTACACAATGTGATGCCTCATACAATATTCTCTATCGCTTTCTACTTTGAACATCACTGAAACACATCGGATGGGCTATAGAATACCTGCTGTGGCATCTATTCAATGGTGCAATTTTCATTTTGCTGATGACCCTTTTCTCTCATTTTCTTTCTCCTCAGCAGGGTGATTTTCAACAATTCCTAGGAAATAAAACATAGAGAAACATCTGGAGGTTTTGATTTCTTCTTAGATAGTTATGAAGAGGGGCATACCTTCAAACAACTACCTAGTTCTGGAAGTTTGCTCCTTCCAAAACCAATTATCTTCCATTTTTTCTTATGTGAGGCAATAATAAGTGAAAATGTGGCCCAAAGCAGAGAGTGAATTGCAAATGGAAGCAACAGGAGTTAATGTCAAGGTACTGAAGAACTAAAGATTGATTTCTTAGAGGGATAGAAGAAAGGAAAATGGCAGAGTGCACTGTGAAGTAATGGTTGTTCAGACTGCATTAAAAAGGAACAGATTTTCTGTTTTGTTTTGTTTCCTGAAAGGAATCCTAGACAGTTAAAAGACATAGGCCTAAACTGAATTTAAATGGCACCATAATTAAAATCTTACACATTTTGAATTCAATTGAACTCTAAATCAAATTAGCCATCTTGCATGCCGAAAATGTGTAGCACTCACACAGCACCACAAAAATAAGGAATGCTTTCAGATGCAAAAGCACTCAAGAGAGTTATTTATTCTGGAAGAAGTCATAAGTAGCATGATTAAATCTATTCTTACAGTATTTCTGGCTCACCTGCAAAACCCTTGAATTTGAGCAAACCTTCAAACTTATGGTTAGCTGCCAGAAATCTTAACTTTCATCCCATTTTCAGCCTGATTTAAGGGAATAACATGCATTTCAGTTTGTGCGGATTGCAGCCAGTCTACTGCTGAGTTTTCACTTACAACCTTGACTTTATAACAGCAAATACAATTTAGCATCAAGCATTAGCTTCCATTTTGTTACACATCTATATAAATATAAGGTATTTGCAGTGACACTCTTCTGTATTTAGTCTGTACATTTGGGGATAGAAACTCATTCAGCACTCAGACGTTTGGTATAGTCCTTGTACTTAAAAGGAACCTTCAGGACCTTTTAAGTGTCTTAAAAGAAAGCAAAGGACATGTAAATATAAGAAATAGGCTAGTTGCAAGAAAGATACTTGACTATACTGTACTACAAGTCAATACAATTTATACAGGTTCTCACTGGACCCTTCAAATAAGGATTATGTATTTTATCAGGTGCTAGTTTTGTCAGGTCCAGACTTTTGAGGTATTTTTCCAATGCTACTACTTCACTCAGTAAATTAATATTAATATCAAAAGAAACATCAGATTCTGGAATGTCACATGTAAAACATTGAATAGATCAGATTTTTTTTTTACATTTTCTTGGTAGCAAATAACTGAAAATACTGATTTAAAAACATTTCTGTCTTGCTATTGATGAAAGGTCTTCATTGTTTAGTTCTGACTGGTCAAAGAAACCATCTGATTACTATATTTTCTGTAACAGCATGTCTTTATAATTAGATTTTTTATTGCAAATGTTGTCAGACAATACGTATAAATTCACTTTTCATACACATAAGCAAAATTAAAACATCTATGTAATCAGAATTTTTTCTAGCACATCCTGATTATAAAAACATTAAATGAAACCAACCATTGAAAGAGCACAAAAAGTATGTGCAGAGTAAATTAAAGAAAATCTGAATCTATCTGCATTCCAATTAAAGATAGCAGTTAACATGAACATGTCTCCAAATGCTTTTTACCATGACTCTTTAATATGTATTACCAATAACGTATGAATGAATTACTTTCACACAGAACACCTACAAATCTTGAATATATTTTTCAAAATAATAATTTAAAAAAAGCGCCTATTCTATTTTAGTCTCTTTCCAAAATCCACACTGGTTTCTACAATTCTTGTGCCTTGAGAAAACAAAACAAAATCCCCTGCTACTTCTAAATGTATCTGGGAACATTTCTAGAAAATTGAGAGGAAAAAAAAAAAATATATATACACTGTTAAATAATCAAAGGTTAGAACTGGTGCCTTATTGTGGAGCTTCTCGGTTCCTTATAGCTGAAGAAAAAGAAAAAAAAAAAAAAAGCCCCAAAACAAAAAAAAGCACTAAAAGTACAGTACTAAATCGCTTTAAAGAGTTACTTGAAATTTTTGTGACAGTTTGTCAATCAACTCTAAACCCTTTTTTAAAGTTCAGTATGATGACTAACAGCATTTTTCTTAAAGTGTTTCAAACTTCAAGTTACTTAAAAAATCCAGGTGAAATTGAAGATGTTTGTTATTCAGAAGAACAAAGTTTTTCAAAATAATAAATGCTTGATTTTGCTCTTCCAGGCACCTACCAGTTCAGCTCTCCTGAGTCTGCACCACCTGGGACTCCTCTTGGCAGAATTAAAGCCAATGACCCCGATGTGGGTGAAAATGCAGAGATTGAGTATAACATCTCCAATGGGGATGGATCAGACATGTTTGATATTGTCACTGACAAGGACACACAGGAAGGGATTATAACTGTCAAAAAGGTTTATTTTTTCTCTCTCTCTTTTATATGTACTTAGCTCTCCAGGTGTTATGGTTATTTTTCTTTTTCCACAGGAAGGGAGGGTAGATCTCACAAAGGGTCAGGCTGCCAAAGAGTTGCTGTATTAGTATTGTTCTTCTCTTACTTCAGCAGATATCTGTTATTTTCAAGTCTCGAGGGAAATTTACTGGCATGTCACTTCACATAAAGCAATATTTCAGTGGCTGCTGTCTGTTCAATATATATACTCTCACACACAGTACTTTTGAATTAGGGCTGTGAAAACCTGGAGGGGTTCAGTTCACAGTAAGGTTTGTCAGCTGAATGTTGCAGTAAGGCTTACAAGGTTTGGAGGCTCACCTGAAGTTTGATGAACTCACACCTCCAAGGCTAAACTGTCCCTCTCTAATCTGTCCAACAGTCAGGTATCTCCAGTACCTAAAATCTGTCTTGGTTTAAGTCCAACCTTCGTGAAACTTAAGTTGTTACCTATTATAACAACGGAAGTCCAAAGAGCAAAGACATGGGCAGAAATTTAATTCAAAATACCATCTCTGACAGATTTATTGGTTGTTTTTTAGTGTTCAGACTGTTGAACTCTGAACACTATTTTTTCTATTCTTACTGAACAGATCAGTAACAATGAATGATATATACATATATATAAATTATAGATCTATACACATATATTCGGAAACATATGTATATTTATGTATGTGCATGCATGTATATGTGTGCACATATGAATGTATATATGCATATGCATATATGGATATGCATAATATAAATGTCACATAGATTGGAAATCAGACTTCGTTGTTTTTCTTTTCACTCTGCAACATGGAGGCCAAGGACAAGTCTGGGTTGCTCCTGATGCAAAACAGGCAAGGGTAGATTGTAATGAGGGAGGAGTAAGGAAAAAGGAAATAGGACAGAGAGCATTCAAGAGCTGGGATAACTGTTCTTGTTCCTACAAATGAGATGAGACAAATAAGACCTTTAGCAATTCCTACTTGTGGATTGAGTCTAACTTCCCTGTTTCTTTCTCTCTTTCTATTTTCTATAGATTGACCCCTCCTGGTTTTCCAGGAATCTGAACAAGTAGTAGGCAGAGGGATCATAATTGCTTTGCTGCCTTATAATATTCCTTATTTTTCTTATATTTACAACAAGCCTTAATATACTCCATCTTCTCCAAGATGCATTAAATTTTAGAGGTTTTGCTCCTAAAAATGCCTACACTTCTAATTCAGCATTATAAAACTGACTCACATTTCTTGTAAAGTGACACGATTTTCTTTATTATTATTATTTGCTCCACAGCATCTGGATTTTGAAAACAAGATGTTATACACCTTAAGAGTTGAAGCAACCAACACTCATCCTGATCCTCGTTTTCTTCAGTTGGGGCCATTCAAAGACACGGCTTTGGTCAAAATTTCTGTGGAAGACATAGACGAAGCTCCAGTGTTCAGCAGATCCTGGTATTTAATAGAGGTAGATGAAGATACCAAGGAAGGAAGCATTATTGGGCAGGTTGTAGCCCAAGATCCGGATATAACAAAGAATGCAATAAAGTAAGCCATTACACAATAAAAAATGCTTTAGATGTGGGTCAAGTCTCATGCATGAAGTGTGATGAAAGTGCAATGTAATAGGGGGCTACTGATAAGTGTCAAGCAGAGAAATATCTATGGGAGCCTGTGAAGGTAAACACAGTTAACAGTGCAGGGTATGCTTCTGAAGGACAGCCTATGGGCACCAGGTATAAAGAAAGGATACACCAACATTTAATGTGTTCTAGTACTTTCACCAAACTGTTCATAAAATTATGCTTTTATACCATGTTTCCAGCGGCAAACTTATGTAAAATACTCAAAATCATGTATTTCTACACTCCCTGCTGGTTGATCGCAGTCAGTCTTCTGTATCGTCATAATCCCCTAGACATAACACTGTCTACTGTGTTCCATAGCTTAACCATTTAATGCTTACATTATATTAAATAAGAAATGATTGTAAGAAAATCATAACAATTAGAAGGAAGAGTTTGGTGCTGTGAAATTGCTGTAATTGTTAGCTATCTGCTATTATTATCTGCAGTGACAAACACAGCACTGAAATTTATGTATTTACCATGAAACTGATTAGGAAACCTGATTTCTGCATTTCTGAACAAGACTGTTATGTCCTGCAGCAGTACAGTTTAGGTTAAGAGGTGTGAGAGGAGGAAGAAAATAAAATATTTTTAAGTAATCTATGTATAAAATCTCAATTCAACCTGATAGTGACTGATAACTACTAGACTAATTAAAAAACCACCTGTAAATTAAGTTTTTCCTTGCTGGGAAAGAACAAAGCAAAAGCAAGTTTCACAAAATAAGATTTTAAGAACTTTCATCTTATAAAACAACTAATCCAAAGATTTTTCTGGTGATTTTAATGGTCCTTTGACATCTCAAAAATATATTATTATACATTGATACTTAATTATATCTGCAATGTGTGCCCTTTGATGACTGAGTTCTCCAAGAAAAAAATAATTTGCAAAAATATTATCTAAGAATGTTCAGTTTTAGTTGTTATTCCAGCATTTGCTTTGTAAACTAAAATGTAATTTCAAATATCAATCTAACAAACTACCCATATAAATAGTTTACTCTTCATCCCACTCACTAGTCTTAAAAAATTGTTTCTCAGTATTTGTAACATGCTGCACTCCTCAGGAAGCTACAGGAAAGTTTAGGTTACTTGTAAAGAAAACATTCTTGATTAACCACAGTTAAAATTAGAAAACTTTTAGAGGTGGCTATGAGCTAAACTAGGGATTCTAATAGGAGATAGTGATGCTCAGTTGTGCTGTATCTTGACAGATATTCTGTGGATCGACACACTGACCTCGACAGAATATTCAACATCTATTCAGGAAATGGATCCTTATTCATCTCAAAGCCACTTGACCGGGAAGAAACTCCCTGGCACAACATCACTGTCATAGCAACTGAAATTGGTAAGTTGGAGAACATTAGAACTGAGAAAAGACTGAAATTCTACAGTATCTATGATTTATCTTGTTTCATTAGTTTTGCCCTTATTCAGATATTATCAATAGACAGTATCTTTAAATAAACATCTAAAAATTCAGTTTACTACTTTAGGATTATCTTTGCCCATTCTTGAAAAGATAATTTGGAATTCTCAGGCTCAACAAAACCATGTGCAGTATATATTAGACAAATTAATTGGTTCCCTGAGAATTGCCACCAAATAATTTGGTGCAGGTGTGGTACACTGGCTTTATCCTAAATTAAGTCTTTGGGAAAATCCTTGGAAAAAAAGATGCCCATGACAGACAAATAACACATTGTCAGAATGACCACTGTAAACAGGGGAAGTAATTATGCTTTATCTCAACTGCTTTTAATTTATCTCAGGAAATGGCTTCATTTGAAGCCAAGACTAGAGGAAATTCTTTCCCCTCCATTTCTGAAGCAAGCCCTGGCCCTAAGTCTTTCACCTGGATTCTTTACTATTTTGTTGGACCCTTTTAGATCTGGATGTCTCTTGTCCGCCTTTTCTTTCCAGCCAACTGCTAACAGTCACCAGAGGGGAAACAGAGAGACTGATTTTAAGGAACAACTTTTCTCCCTTCCTTTATTCTCCCTATAAATTTCCCAGGAGTCTATGTGCTTAACAGTCAGGGAGTTGGGTAATATGGCTAGACAAATTATATCCCCATTTTCAGAAAGACTGATACCTTTTTCTCATAAATGTTTTTTTTCATTGTTTGGTCAAATATGGTCTCCATTTTCAATAAGTGTACTGTGAGATTCATCTCCAGCGATAGCTTGACCTTGGAGGTCAAGTTTGTGAAGACCAATCAATGATAACATCTACATATATGCTTTTTTTGGTTTTGTTGTTACATTTGGGGGACAAAGGACAACTTTTTGTGTATGTGTGTTGTTTTTGTTGACTGACGCTGTTTAACTGCTTTACTGCTTTGAACAAGTAAATGTTCTTGACAGTTTGATCTCAGGAAACAGCTTTGGCAATAAATCTTTTACTGCACTGTTGTATGGAATGCAAGCCAATAGTAACTAAGTGGCCTGTTTTTAAGGCAAATCAAATTAAGTATACTTTGTATTATTTCAAAATACATACACTGTAATAGAACAATTTGTTTTAAATATAAGTAGGGCTTTTATGCATACGGAATGTATGTCAGTAGAAAATGAAATATAATTGTTTTATTATAATCAAGATAAGTGAATATTTAGATAATTTCAGGTCTTTTCATAGACTCTAAATCTTTACATTGTAATATAAATAATTTTCTTGTTTCAGATAATCCTAAACAAAGTAGCCAGATACCTGTCTTCATCCGGATTTTAGACATAAATGATCACGCACCAGAATTTGCCAAATACTATGAAACATTTGTTTGTGAAAATGCAAAAGCAGGACAGGTAAACATATACTTATATTACTGAAGAACTTGTAATGAGACTATCCTGGAATACCATCACAAAAACTTCAGCGTATCTTAATTTGAACAACTGCAAACCAACCCAGCCTCTTTATTCCCCACCTTCTACAGAAACTATCAGTTGATTCAAAAAAGGTTTAAGGACATAAAAGATGCAGGATTTCACCCTAATATAATAACATAGCGTATAATACAAAATCATACTTTAAGGTGTTTTTTCATTCCTAACAGCAGAAAATATTTTTCATAACTAGTTATACATAATGCTACAAACCTCTTTACACTGTTTGATAATTCCATTTCTTTCTGGATTTTTTTCAAAGCCTGAGTTAATGTAGCCAACCTTCAAGTACACAAAGCAGGAAAATCTTTTAATATGCTTCAGTAAAGGAGACATGAAAAATAAACTTTTACAAAAATAAAAGATAATGTAACTGCTTCCATTGTAAGTTAAACTTCAATTTGGAATTGAGTTGAATTTGGTCAAAGTTCATTTATATCCCTTTCTAAAATATCTCAGCAATTCTCTAATAATCTAAAAAGACAATAACAACATTTGTAGAGAAAAAGTGGTAACTGGGAACTGAGAAAGGAGGCAGACCAATGTAACTTAGGATATTACAGAAATCTTTTAATATTACTGCCTCTACAACCAACATCTATTTACGCTAATGCCAGTCAGCTTTTCAGTTTTCAATCCTGTGAAGCAAGATGTATGTTTTGCTGAGTTTTAATTCTGAAAGTATTTACCAAAGAACTGGATTTAATAGCAGATTGGGTACCTCAAGATTGTCTTTCAAGCATCAGCCTAAGTCCATGCATGAACCTCTTCTCTAGACTGATGCATTTTTCAGTGGAAAAAAAAATCTTGAGATCATTATTTTTGCTAGCACAAACCTGAGTGGGTTCATAGTCTAGTGGAGAGAGGCCAGGATGGAGCCCTAAACTTGTCTTAGGTCTGTCCTTGTGTCTCACTAGTTTTATGCTGACATCATCCAACCAAAGCTGGCTGACTTCACAGAAAGTATGTGGAAAGGATCAGAATGTAGGATATTTTGTTTGTCCTTACAGCACAGTGACCATGCAATATTCAAAGGCTTTACAGGACTGGGGGATATGGATACACATCAGGAAGCATGCTCATGTTTTACCTTGGTTGCTGCCCAGTGTTGTGTTTAACATAGCCACGGGGGCTGCACTGAAAATAGCATCGATGGTACCTGAGATGAGTCTAGAATTTCAGGTCCTGCAGAACTCTAGACAGAGCAAGAATATGCAATTTAACAGTTGCAATTCAAATTATGTTTTATGAGTGGTTTAACAGATTAAAAAAAACAAAACCAAAAACAAACACCAAAAAAGGGAGAAAAAGAGAATACAAGAATCGCTGGAGTTTGCATTCAATTCTACTTATTTTTCATTCATTGCATCTAATACTGGAATTTAGGTAAGTGGGTTAGAAAGACAGAGGATACTTTGAGTGAAATCACTTGGCTTTGAAGAGGTACTTGGCCATCATTTTAATTCTTTTTCAAGAAATGACATAGAGAAATATACATATCAAAGGCAGTGATTAATTAAATGAAAAGAGTGGAAGGAATTATAGTATCAGAAAAATGAACAAAGAGCACCTTTCGAAACAACTGAGGTTTATGATCAGAACATTGTGTCTTAACCAATGACATAAGTTGTCACATAAGAATACAGTTCAAGCGTTATAGAATGAGCAAAAATTCCCTCAACTTCTGGTTATTGTACCCTCATAGTTTTGTTTTATGATTTATAAGCTGCTTTTCCAGGTGGAATACATTCAAATAATTCTAGACATTAATTTCAAACAGCTAACATATGACCTAAATTCTCTCTGTGCAACAAATTCTCATTGTACAAGATGAAATTGAGACAAATAAATCTTAAAATCTCAATATAATGACTGACAGCAAAGTGAGTCATGCACTTTAACTGAATAATACAAAGGAAGGTTCTAAAGCTTACAAGTGAAGATTTCATTGAAATTAATCATATGCAATTTTATCAACCAGCAAACACAGGTTTTGTCATATATTTGAACCAAGTTCAATCCAGGCATACTGGTATAAAAATAATTTACCTTTCTGGTAAATTCTGTGTTTTTCTAATAACAGAGATGACAGAGACCCATTAGATAGGCATACTGTTATTCAGACCTCCCCTCCACCTAGCTTACCAATGTAATTCCAGGAATTATTTTTCCTAATTGGAAAAATCCACAAAAAATACTAGAAAGACAGTGTGCATCAAGTGCAGCTGCAGAAGAATGAGAGATCCAGACTGTTTTTCTACTTATTAACAATTGGGTTCCTCAAGAAGGGCATCAGAGTTCATATCTGGACATTTACATACAGTTGACTTAGTATTTCAGAAAACAAATTACCTTCAGTACATGAGACTACTTTTATTTTGGTGCCTAAAAATAGCAATGAATATGGAGATACACACTTGAATATTTTGGCCAAGGATGCTAAGTTCCAGATAACCTGTATTGCTCATGTTTAGCAGTCCTCCCATAATACAATAAAGATATAGAATCATGTTGTGTTCATTTAGTACTACTTCACCTTATTTCAGAGATCACCTAAAGCAGCTGTCTTATTAGAAACATTATTGTTTCTTGACACATCACACCAGTGCTTCTACATCTGGTGCCCATATCAGGAGAGCCAGACTGAGAAGATAATATATATTTTTTTTTTTTTTTAATCGGGCCCAGCTATTAATCACACCGCTCTCTAAATCTCAGTTGCATCAGGAAGCAGTCAGAATGATCAAATATTGTTCTCTGCCGCCAAGTGACATTACTCTTTCTCAACATCAGCAGATATTAGAGGCTGCATTCATTGTGTTTTTCAGATAGCCTTAGGAGGGTCAGAGGAGAGAAAATCCTAAAATCTCTCCTCCTCCCCTGCCACTTTTTTGTCTCTGAACAACAATGGTATGACTGGGGAGAAACATTATCACTAGAGGTGCATAAACAACTGTGTTCATTAGGCTGGAACAGATTTGTCACCATGCAAGTTCTGTTCCACTCGCTAATACACAGGCTAAAGAAAAGTATGACACGGCCTTCCTCTCACACAATTTAGAAATTCCTAATCCTTTGATGGCATGCTAGAGCCCCAGGGACTGTTGTGGGGAAAGCTCTGTACAAGATCTCTCATGCCCTTGTCATGGGAATTAATTGGGTCTTTTTGACTGGATTAGAGGATGAGTCCTTTCCATGGAAACTGGTAAGATTTACTTGAAAAGGAGAGTGATTTAACTGAACAATTTTCTAGTAACAATGTAGCCATCAATAATAATATTTAAGAAAATAACCTCGGTCACTTTTTTTGAACTGATGCTATATTCTTTCCTGCCATTCAGGGCCTCTCAGACATCAGAACAGAGAAAGAGTTTGTTTCCTCTTTCAGAAAGCTGGCAGATTTTTCTTTTCATTAGTCTCCATACCCCCCCTCCCTTTTTCAGATGGAGCAAATGGAAACCACATTTTTCATGAGGCCATTGTTAATTATCAGTCACGAGTTGTTTATACATTGTAGCTGCCTTCTCTAGGTAGACATCTATTGGCTTGATTTAGTAAAAGACCCATGCTAACAGTCTGTCTCTATTTTGAAGTAAGAATTGGAGTTCAAGGGAGAATTTTTGAACTTCTGATAAGCATTCAGTCCTGCTTAAAAACGGCCAACACATTTGCGGAACAGAGCCAAGACTTGAAAAACAAGCTGTTTTGCATTACCAAACATGAAGCTTTGTTAAGTGGCAGGCATTTTAGAATATTTCTTAAGACATAAAGCATCAAGATCAAAGGTCCATTCAAGCTTATAGACATGTGATGGAGGCTGCTTTCTGCAGTTAGCACCATACAGGTGTATAGGCTAGAATTGCACCTGAACATGTGTGATCACTCAAGCCACGGTATGACAAGATGGGCATCCACTGACAGCTGTACTGATTTTTAAACACTTCTATGTGGGGACACTTGAACTATATTATTTCAGTCCTAGAGAGCCACTTTGAAATTTTCTACCAAATCTTCATCCCATCCATTTACACTTGTGCTGTGTTATTAATACATTCAAGATTAGTTAGTGGTTGGCCCTACCAGATCGTACAGGCAGGAAAAGGGGCAAGAGAAAGAAAGGACAGGAGAAACACAAACTTGCTCTTCCACCATTCCCCCATAGCATCAGCACACTACTACATTCTGATGATTGTCAAAAGTGCAGTCTCTCTCAGAATATGTTTTTTCATAGCTTATTGCAGACAGAGTGGTGAGATCTTTCCAGATTCCTTGAGAAATATTTGCAGCACAAAACAAGTTTAACAAATTTAAAGAATGACAAAGCCAGTGCTCCAAGATCCAGGATTTGTTCTGTTCTCTCCTATAACACTTCTGAAAAAAGTGTCAGACAAAAACAAACACCAAAATGTCCCAAATGTTCCTTTCTCAAGTGCCTAGTGATATTTTTAAAGTTTTATCTCAGAAGCAGCTGAAAGTAGATAAATGGCATTTGAGAAATTTCTCTGTTCTACAATATCCAGGCTTAACTAACAGCATAATATAACAAGAATGAAAGCCCAAACGATTAAAGTAGATTGAAGGCCTACTACTCTGCATATCTTCATAGCCATACAAGAAACATCAAAATTCAGCAGCTGTTACTGTATCTCTAGCTTAACAATATCTGTCTCCAGTGGTCTTACTTTTCTGAGACTGGAAACACAATTTTCATGCTATATGACAATTACATTGTTTTGAAACTTTCAGAAAGTCACTGTCTATAACAGCAGACCATCTTTAAATTCCAGTGAAAGTGACATTATTTTTCACTGTCTTATTTACAGTGAATTTTAAAAGAAGGAATTTTGAAGAAAAGGTTTAAAAATATGATAGCAACCACCAACATGCTACTGTTTTGAAAAGTGGATATTCTATTTGTCTGAAATTCTGTTTTATTAGTAGAAATTTTAACCTGAAAATATATTGCATCTGTCCACCCATAGACATCATCTTGTTCAGCTTTCTTCAATGTACCTTTCAAGAATCAGTCTGAAGCATGTTGCTGCATTTTTAAAGTGTGTACCCTGGAGCCAGTATGCAACTATGGTTTATTCGCATGACATGCCAAGCCAGCACAGACTGAAAAGTGCACCTAAAAAGTGGCTATCTGTTAAAGATGAACTACTAGCTTAACATTTGCTCTAATGGTTCCTATATTGCTTTTAGAGGCAGTCCCGTGGCTGAGCCCATGACCCACATCTCCTACTTGTGCAGCCCTCCATGTCCAAAAATGCAGCCTCCAGAATAGTAAGGGCATGCTTTGAAGTGCACAGGGACCCTTGTTATTGCAGAATGCCCTCAGCTAGCTTTACTCACTTTCTGTCTTAAAACAGCTTGAAGAAAACTGGAGAGCAGACTATGTCTAGGGATGTACCAGATATACGTAAGGAACCTGTAACTAGGCAGTCTATTCATCCCCAATCACTTTTTCAGAGATGAGTATGAACACCTATAAAATAGCCTGAACATTAACTACAATCACATTTTTGACTGTGGTGTAAGTCATGGCCTTAAAAACACAGTATGCAGGAGAGAAAAAACAAAACCAAAAACAAAAACAAAAACACAGAATAGTATTATAATCAAACAATTTCCACATTTGAAAAAAGTGATGCCAATGGGAAACAGGTCCAAACCCTTTAACAGAATCTCTGGCTTCATCATGAAAGAAATTCTTCAAGAAATTTTTCCATTGGGAATAATTCCTCATTCACAACTCATCTTACATTTTCAAGCTACTACAGCCACTTTGTCCTGAATGTTAAAGAGAAATCTTTATGTCAAAGCCTAAGTCTCAATTTTCAGTACCCTCAAAGACAAGTGACCCCTGAAAACTTGAATTTACCCAATAAGATCCACTCAAGAGTATGAGACTGTTTCTTTAAACACACAGAAATGCACATGCACATGCAACCCTAAAAATAATGACAATACTGCTGTATTTTCCAAATTGTGCTCATTTGCATGGGAAACTGTGGAAGAAAGAAAAAAATGTGAATGCTTTTTATCTTCTCTAAGCCTGGTGTGCTTGAAACATATTTGAGTAAAAGTTATTTTCTTGAAATAACTCTTCCCTCATAAATCTTACAGTGTCAGAGATCTTTCTCTGAACTCCTGGTGAAGAGTGATCATAACTCAATGTCCGTAACTGTTTCAAAATGGAAGAATACATTTCCAACATGAAATTACAAAATGTACATGAAACAGTAGTAATTTTTTTTTTCATATAACTGTGATACTTAAAATAAAAATAGCCACTTCTCTTTCATTTCTGCAGTGATTATCATGAACATAATTATCTTTTATTTACATCTGTATAACTGAAAAATAAAACAATTACATAGCAATTCTAATTTCCTTTCACTTACCCGTCATTTGGAAAAAATCACCTGCAATCATCCTTTCTCATTGTTTTTTTATTCTCCCATCTTTCCTGGTGGAAGAACAGCTGGTTCTCAATTTATGCAGCCAATAGTTAGAGCAGGTAATAAGTTTTGTGGGTTTTTTTTTTTCTTCCCTTCTTCAGCCTTACCCTCAACAATAAGTTTTCAATGTAATTAGGTTCCTCTATGCCTGGCACAATTGTCCTCCTCCATGTGATTTGTAAATGAAGGGAATCAAATCCAGATCCCACAAATATCCCACTGATTACATCTGAAAAAGCCCCAAGATACTCAACTGCAACTTCTGGTAGCTATTATATCAGGATATTTTCTCCTTGAGTTTTTCAGCTAGTAATTGCGCAAATATTATCACTTATTTTAATTCTATCCCTTCTCTCTGGTACTTCTACATTTTTTCCGTCTTTTCAAACTTGTAAAAATGTGAAAGGAAAATTTTCTCATTTCAGGTTGGTATTTTAGTCCAATCAGAATCTTTTTTTTTGGTAGCAGTATTACATTTTTGCATTAAACAATGAAAAACTAAAATTAAGCACCTCCTGACCTTGTTGTCTGTATTGCCACTCTCAGAGGCAGATTATGGCAAAGCAAAAAACATTGGAAAAATGTTGGCATAATCAGATACTCAGCAACATATTGAACAGGCTACTTTGCCATAAACAGGGATTTAGCTAATCTTGGGAAACAGCTAAAACTTAAAAAAAAAAAAAATCTAAAGAGCAATGATCATCAAATTCTTTAAAAGCGAAGAGACCTTAATATGTAGTTATTATTCTAATCACACTTAGAAAAACTGCATAATCCTGCCTTCAGCATAGTCATGTCCTCTTGTACAAGGCTGATATTCACAAATTACCTTTCAAATTCCTCAATATGCCTCAAAATGAAAAGGAAAATTATTAAAAATAAAATCTTGTGGTTGTTTTAGAAGGAGCTGCTAGAAAGTGAATGAGCCAAACAGACTTTCTCTACTGTTTGATTTGGGTTTTTTGTTTTTGTTTTTTTTTTTTTATAACAACTTAATAGTATTAGCTGTAATAAAAGTATCTCAAAATTAACTAGAAAAAATGGGCCAAATACTCATTGTGCAGTACAGCACTAGCAGCAGCAGGTTTCTGAGTGATACAGTAAGAAATATATATTAGTATTTTTGGTAGCCCTATAAGTATGTTTGTCTAATACAGCGTTCCATCCTGAGAGATGCTAAATACCCTCCATAATTTAACTGTATCCTCAACTCCCACTCAAGCTGATGTTCAGAGAAAGTACACAAGAAAAAGTCATTCTTACTTGATTGCTGCAAAGCTTAAAAATAGTATCAGTGTTTCTTGTCAATTACTGTATTTCTTGAGAAGTCATGCTGTACTTTCCCTGGAAATACCAGAAAAACAAGCTGGGAAGTAAGTCTTTGATAACAAGTGGCTTTGATGACTGTGGGATTTCAGGATACCCTACACACTGGAAACACTTGAAAACCTCAAGACAGGAATTGGCTCCCTCATGGCTTTGAAAGAAAAAAGTCTGACTGCTGAGCTCTTTCTGCCTTTAAGTTTAGGTGCTGCAGGAACTTGCCTGTACTGGGTTGCAGCATCCTCAGTTGAAGATTACTCCCATTCTTACTCCACTAAGCTTTGTCATCTTGTGATTGAACTCAAACATGCCCTTGCAAGCCAAGGTGGAGTATGGGTCACTCCCCAGTGCAATACCCACTGGGGAGTGCAAAGGACATAACAGTTGCTCATATGGCTCGCTAGAGTTACTATGACTCATGCAACCTGGCATGGTGTTAACTATTGCAAGTAATTTCACAAACCACAGCTATTCCCAGGTAGCTTTTCCCTCCTCCGTTCTGCAGCTGTTTTCCTTAGCCTCTATCTTAAGTCTAGCAGCACATAGAAAAAGAGTCAAATTGCTAGCATATATGTGTGTCTATATATACATGAGTACACTTATTTGCACATGTTTTGATGCAACAGGAAAGCTTGTGCAATCCAGAGGTACTGCAAAAGCCTCTCTTTTTTTAGTCCACTTCACTCTGACCCTATGCTGGCACTATTATCACTCCTTCCCAGCTGGGCTTGAGTGGCCTTGTTAGGGCAGCTATAAAGCTCCACAGCCAGAGGTTTCAATTTAGGAGGGAGTAAAGCATCTCTTTTTATTACCTCAGGAGAACCAAGCATCCTGCCAGTGCAGTACTCCAATTTATCGCCAGGAGCAGATGAGGTGGACTGGGAATTAGACCTACTAAACAACTGGTTTACACACTACTCTGTGTCATTGCTACACAAGGCCACAGGAGGTTTATGGCTTATTCAGAAGGGCAATTGTTTCTGTATCACTGAAAGCTACTGAGTACAAATCAAAGCACATGGCTGCCTTGCAGTGAGGACTGGCCCCTTTTCCACCCTCCGTTATGTGTTTAAACAATAAACAACAATTTGCTTACTGTAACCTCTCCTGTGTTTATGAGGGGAACATTTGGCTTAGGACATCAGTTTGTGTCTTCAGATAGAGATTAATTGGATTTTTACTGGACATGAAAAGCAGAGACCTTATTTCAAACACAAGATTTCTAAAATAGTATGAAATACTGTTTTCTTTATAGCTGATACAGACTGTGAGTGCAGTTGACAAAGATGAGCCTCCTCAAGGACACAAATTTTTCTTTGAGTTGGTGCCAGAATTTGCTGTTCATCCAAACTTCTCTATTGTAGACAACAAAGGTAACTGCTAACCAATACCATCCCTGCCCTGCCCACATACCACATAAAACTTCATCCAGCAACATTTATTTATTCTGCTTTTCCATTCTAGATAACACAGCAGGAATTATGACTAGAAGAAATGGATACAGCCGTAGTAAGATGAGTACTTATCTCCTGCCAATCATAATATTTGACAATGACTACCCGATCCAGAGCAGCACTGGCACGCTGACCATTCGAGTGTGTGCCTGTGACAGCCAGGGGAACATGCAGTCCTGCAACGCTGAGGCCTTGCTCCTCCCTGCCGGCCTCAGCACGGGGGCACTGGTTGCCATTCTCCTGTGCATCATTATCCTGCTAGGCAAGTACCTGTGATGAGATGTTTAATTGACTAGGCAAAGGTCTGGCCACTTCTAGGCCCCTGAGATTCTTCAAACCCTTATTCACATGACCCTGCAGAACAATATTTCATACCTGATGTGGTCCTTTTTTTTTTTTTTTTTACCGTTTTCTAAGATGGAGAAGGAGCCGGGACAGTGGGAGAGGGAGCTACTACGGGCTGTTTGTCATCATTAGTATTCAGAAGAATGTACGAAAAGAATGAGACTATCAATGTTATTTAGTTGAAATAAATTTGAAAATCTACGGTCAGTTTTAGATACCATGTTCATTTGAGTAATATTTTATGTTATAAACAGATCTTCATTTAGATGCAGGACTTTAAAATCATACTCCTGAAACTGAGTGGTAAGTTTCTCAGTGATTAAAAGATTATTAATTATACTACCTATTTAATCATGAATGGTTTGTAATTTTTATACTCAGGAAATATTTAGCTCAAAAGCATAGAAGAGAAATGTTCAATTGCTTGCAAGTGGTAGTGAGAGCAGCTGATTAAATAAAGTGTGAGCACAGAAGTTAGATGGGTGGTTGGAAAGTAGAAGCATTAGAAAGATGAGGTGATAGATGAAGAAACTAGGATAAATGCTAGCTCATAACCTGGTGTTAAGAACATAAAAACTGCAACATGCCTGTTTTGCTTACCAGAGAATTGCCTCCTTAAAAGTGCCATCGTCTCTATTTTCCAGTCAAACTCTGTGGAAAACCTCTTTCCCTTTCCACCTGTCCTAGCAAACCCAGCTTCCCAAGGGGGCAGTGACAAGCTTACAGGTGCCAGTTTATATAATTCCAAGGAGATCACTTTTTTTTCAGTTTTTAGATTGGATTCAAGATACCTCTAGTAAATATTCAGAGAACCACAGATGTTGTTAGGGGCAGGGTATAGGGAACTATAGTAGGAACTCTACCTGTACTGTTGGGTATAGGGAAGGGAGGGTACCTGAGCTCTGACAAACTGATTGTCCATACTGCTTACATTCAAGCATCACTGCTGGCCTGGTTTCAGCATAAGCCAGCTTGGATTCCCCAGGACATTGCCCAGGCATAGTCTGAGCAGCAGAACGTGCAGGGCACCACTTCCAGGAGACAGTTATGGCTCAAACTCTGCCAGATCTGGTTCTCCACCTCGCATAGTTCACCATTTCAACAGGCTCTGTGTCTTCAAAGCCACCCTTCATGCCCCAACATAGAGCATGATATGTGTACCATGAAACACACACCCTTACTCGCCCACTATGAAAACATCACTCTGATCGGTTGCAATGCTTTAGTACAGAAACTTTGAACTAAAAATAAAAATCAAAACATGCCTTAGGACCACAGTGATAGCATGTGAGAATCAGAACAGGTTCAGGGACCAGTGCTGTGTAAAACAAGTGTGACCACTTTGTGTCTCTTGGCCCCAAGGTCAGAGACCCTGCTCTACTTAGTGCTACAGGCATAGCTGAAGCCAGAGTAGCATAAGGCTGGAGAGCATCTAAACAGAATTGTTAGTCTACAGCTGGTGTTGTTCTTGGCACCTTATTTAATCATTCAACAAGATGTAGTGTGTTAGGATAGTAGACTGGTGTCATCATGCCCAAAGTAGGAGAGACATATTAAGTACCCGGCTGTGAAAGACACTTCTTCATAATAACCTTTTAGTGATCTGCCCTACTCTTGTATATGAAGTTCTTAAACTTACTTAAGAGGGCTATTACTTGTCTAGCATTAAGAAAACTTGAATGGCTCCTGTACACATGCAAAACCACAAAAAAATCCAGAATGGAACGGTCTTACATTCACAGCATTGTACCATGGCATGTGGAAGATCTCGGTTTCCCTCTCCCTACTGTTAGCATGTCCAATCTTCCCTTTTATTCACAAGTACTCAAGTCATTCAGAGTAAAATCTTTGCTCCTAAGACTCAACAAAAGTGCTCAGCATGGTTGTAATGTGTGGTTCAGCAACCACTGTTACGCCTAATTAACAGATGATCTCACCAGCCTCTCATATTTACTCCACCTACTGGAGCTAGGGTCAGATTTTTAAATGCATTTAAGCATTGAATTCCTACTGAAATCAATATCATTTAGGCACTAGAATGTATTTACAAATCTAACTTCAGTTTTTCATATCTCTCTCTGTAGAGGTTAATTTTTGTGTCAATCCTTACCTCTCCAAAAGAAAGAGTTATTCAACTAAGATTTCTTAAACTAGGGGGATCGTGTTTTTGAAAAGAAACATTTAGTAGCAAAGATTGGATTTCAATTTCTGCAGTCATTAAAGCCAAAAATAGTTTTGTCAATAATATTGATAGCTGAAGGTGTTCAGGTTCTTATTTTGAGAAAGACCTGTAGATCCTATTTTCAAAAGTGAATCAGGCACTTAGGAATACCTAAATCACTAGCTTTCAAGGGTGTGAATTACTTTTGCCAAGGAGATTCAACTACATTTGATGAAATTATCCTTAGTGACTGCCAGGAAGGTGGTACTTCACAAAACTAAAATCAAAGTCAAACCCTAGTAGAATGATATATTTTAAGACATTGTCTGCTTTTGAACTTCAGCTTAATTACATATTTATTTCAAATCTATAATAT
Source organism: Pelecanoides urinatrix (assembly GCA_013400755.1). Classification (NCBI taxonomy): domain Eukaryota; kingdom Metazoa; phylum Chordata; class Aves; order Procellariiformes; family Procellariidae; genus Pelecanoides; species Pelecanoides urinatrix. The sequence goes on from VZTQ01002166.1 coordinate 148,062, forward strand.
TTTAATCATTGCTCCCATAGGTTTAAAAAAAGCATAAGTTTTGACTGCTATAAAATCATTAGTATTTTTTCCTGTTAACTTCAACTTGGAGATAGCTTTTATCACTATTTTCCTTCTAAAAATCCTATCCCAGCCTTAAAACTTTTCCAGTTCAACAGATAATGCAAAATATTTGCTCATTTATTTAATTTCTAACTACCCATTTCTTCATTCATTCTTTGTTTCCTTTCAGTATTAGTTGTCTTGTTTACGGCTCTCAAGAGACAGAGGAAGAAAGAACCCTTGATCATCTCAAAGGATGATGTTCGGGACAACATTGTGACCTATAATGATGAAGGAGGTGGGGAAGAAGACACACAGGCTTTTGACATTGGCACACTGAGAAATCCAGAAGCAAGGGAAGAAAGTAAGATGAGAAGAGATGTTATCCCAGAAGCTATATTTCAGATAAGACGGACTGCACCTATTTGGGAAAACATTGATGTCCAAGATTTTATTCATAGAAGGTTAAAGGAAAATGATTTAGACCCAGCTGCCCCTCCTTATGATTCACTAGCAACATACGCCTATGAAGGAAATGATTCCATAGCAAATTCACTCAGCTCCCTGGAATCGCTTACCACAGAGGGCAACCAAGACTATGATTACCTCAGTGACTGGGGACCTCGGTTTAAAAAACTAGCAGATATGNGTATTTTTATTAAATAAATTAGTATTTATAAAAACACTACTTAATCACGTACTTTGTTAATCATAAGGAACTGTCCAACCTTTCTGAACAAAGGAAACTGCATATTGTGCAATACTTAATTTCTGAATGAATCTTCTTATATTGGATTAGTGGTTGAAATGTACTGTTCAAGAACAATATGGAGAGAGTGCTCTGTAATGGGAATGCAGTGTAGAAAAAAGAAAAATTATTTTGAAAAAGTGATTATAAATAAATGCAGTCTGACTTGCAATGTGTATTACTATATGGCACAATAACATAGTTTCATTGTGAAACTCACCCCCCCATACCTTTTATGTGAACAGGTGACCAGTGAGACGATTTAACAGATATATGCCTGGGGATTTAAGGAACCATGAAGGTTTATTCCGGTAGATATGAAAACAATTTTATAATACGCCTTTTAAAAAATTGGAATAATTAAGCAAACATCAATAATGAGAGGAAGGCTTTTGTATTCTAATCTTATTTTGGGGTTTTAAGGCAATTAGGCAAATCAGACATGTTACTAATAGCTTCTATTTAAATCAAAGCAAGCCAAGCAATAACAACGAAGTCCAACTACTATTTTATTAAAGGTGTTAGAGTCCTCTTCCTTCAAAGAAATGCATACATTTGCATATTTTCTAAAGCATTAATGATAATCTTCAAGTACATATTTGTGTTTAAAATCTATTTGGTGGATCAGCTTTTATGCAATGCACATTTTTTTTCACAACACAGGATAGGAGGAATTTACCTGGATCACATGTNAAGACACACAGGCTTTTGACATTGGCACACTGAGAAATCCAGAAGCAAGGGAAGAAAGTAAGATGAGAAGAGATGTTATCCCAGAAGCTATATTTCAGATAAGACGGACTGCACCTATTTGGGAAAACATTGATGTCCAAGATTTTATTCATAGAAGGTTAAAGGAAAATGATTTAGACCCAGCTGCCCCTCCTTATGATTCACTAGCAACATACGCCTATGAAGGAAATGATTCCATAGCAAATTCACTCAGCTCCCTGGAATCGCTTACCACAGAGGGCAACCAAGACTATGATTACCTCAGTGACTGGGGACCTCGGTTTAAAAAACTAGCAGATATGTATGGTGGAGAGGACAGTGATCGAGACTGAGAATGTAATCTGTGACCTGGTCAGTGTTAGTGGAATTCATGTTTATATTACTAGATAAAGTGGCCTACTCTCTCTTACTTGGGAATAAAAAATTTACAAAAAATAGGTGTTGTCTTAGTAAGGGTTTGCTTAATCAATAAGTCAGCGTGAATGAATATGAATGATTCAGATTTTAAAAAATCTATAATTCAGCATCTCTGCCTAGAAACCTCTGATGAAAGGTTTTCATTGACAATGAAAAGACAATAAAAGGCTTTTTGTGCCTTTAATAATGAGATGGAAACTTAATTTTTTTTAATTGTTTTGCATTACCTTTCCTACTAGCTGGGACAGTGTGCACCCTTATTGTAACATAATCTCAAAAATATACTTTAAAAAAGATTAATATTGCTGCCATATTTATTGAGTTAAAGGATGTCTGTGTGTTGATTCATCATGATATTTTTATATATGTATATTTAT
>VZTQ01002166.1:150431-163986 GCA_013400755.1 Pelecanoides urinatrix
ATATTTATATTTTTGTATTTTTATTAAATAAATTAGTATTTATAAAAACACTACTTAATCACGTACTTTGTTAATCATAAGGAACTGTCCAACCTTTCTGAACAAAGGAAACTGCATATTGTGCAATACTTAATTTCTGAATGAATCTTCTTATATTGGATTAGTGGTTGAAATGTACTGTTCAAGAACAATATGGAGAGAGTGCTCTGTAATGGGAATGCAGTGTAGAAAAAAGAAAAATTATTTTGAAAAAGTGATTATAAATAAATGCAGTCTGACTTGCAATGTGTATTACTATATGGCACAATAACATAGTTTCATTGTGAAACTCACCCCCCCATACCTTTTATGTGAACAGGTGACCAGTGAGACGATTTAACAGATATATGCCTGGGGATTTAAGGAACCATGAAGGTTTATTCCGGTAGATATGAAAACAATTTTATAATACGCCTTTTAAAAAATTGGAATAATTAAGCAAACATCAATAATGAGAGGAAGGCTTTTGTATTCTAATCTTATTTTGGGGTTTTAAGGCAATTAGGCAAATCAGACATGTTACTAATAGCTTCTATTTAAATCAAAGCAAGCCAAGCAATAACAACGAAGTCCAACTACTATTTTATTAAAGGTGTTAGAGTCCTCTTCCTTCAAAGAAATGCATACATTTGCATATTTTCTAAAGCATTAATGATAATCTTCAAGTACATATTTGTGTTTAAAATCTATTTGGTGGATCAGCTTTTATGCAATGCACATTTTTTTTCACAACACAGGATAGGAGGAATTTACCTGGATCACATGTGATCTAACTGAGAGTTGCAAAGTTTATCCACATTTCCTTAAAAAAAGAAAAATAAAAATTTCAAATGTATGAAAAAGAATCAAAGTTGTCAACAATATAGGATGTGCACTATCCATAGCATTTCCTTTTTTAATATCATAGAACCATAGAATCATAGAAACACTAAGGTTGAAAAAGAGCTCTAAGGTCATCAAGTCCAACCGCCAACCCAACACCACCATGCTCACTAAACCATGTCCCTAAGCGCCTCATCTACACGTCTTTTAAATACCTCCAGGGATGGTGACTCCACCACTTCCCTGGGCAGCCTGTTCCAAGGCCTGACCACTCTTTCAGTAAAGAATTTTTTCCTAATGTCCAATCTAAAACTCCCTTGGCGCAACTTGAGGCCGTTATCGACTTCAGGGAAAACCTGTGTGTGTAGATGTCCAAAATAATAATGTTTTAAGGTTTTCTCTAGATTACTTACTTAGTTTCCAGATCTTTTCAGAAAGAAACTTAAGATACACATTGGCAATGTAACGTGCACTACTGAGGCACTCATCTCTTACCAAAAAGATAATAAAGAGGCTACACACAAGGTCACTTCACCCGAACATAGGAACACACTCCTGGCTAATATTTTCTTCTCTACTGTGTTGACTTTCAGATTATTTCTCAAAAATATATTTTTATTATTATTTATTTTATCCCTCTACCATATCTTTCTGCCAGTCCCAAGGATGCATCTCAAGTTTTCTGACACTGAACTTCTTTTTTTGGAGGGGGGTGTGTGTGTGTCAGGGGACTGGGGGGTCCAAACAAGTACTGTGAGCTGCACGTCAGGTTTTTCATCTTCAGTGGCAAAAAGAGTAGATTGGACTAAGAGGAGAGCTTTTAGCAATCTTGAAGCTGTCATCAGAAATCTGAATATTACACAGCGATGTAGAATGGCAGGAGAGGAGGAAATGAAAATACATCTGTCCCCAAGCAAGAACAGATACAGGTAAAGTATACGTCAGTGGAATTGAGTAAATTTTTAAGATGTTAAGAGTTGGTGCAGAACACATCAAAGGGTACCCAGTTTCATTTTAGAGAGGCTACTGTTGAAGTCAGGATGAAGGAAATATGGTGTGAGGAATTCTTCTTCCTTGAAGACATATAGCTTTAATTTAGAAATTATATTTTCCACATAGAAATAATCTTATTTGTGTATTGTTATTTATCTTTTTTTTTTCTTTTTTTTTTCTTTTTCCCCAGAAAGAAGTGACAGAAAGGAAAAACAAAAGTATTGTAGAAATCACCTCACAGAACTCTCTGGTACAGACATGTCCTCCATATTATTATATCATGGCACCACTGTGGTATTTTGGGAAGAGCAAAAAAAGGCACCCCCTTTCTCTCTCTAGGTTTCCTCATCCCATGAATTATTGCCACTAAAGCAAAGAGAGAGAGATTTAGCCTTTGTTTTCAGCAAAAGAATGAGACTTTTCCATGTTTTCCCATTATTTCAGTAGTAAGCCCAAGAACCCTGTACCACTTAAAGCAATATATGTTTAAAAGATGACCTACAGGGATTTACACCTCTGAGAAATTCACATAGTTGATACAGCAAAACAAGTAATTCCTCAAAACTGCTAAAAATTTTAAGCATTCTTAAAATGACTAAAACTAGCTGGCAAGTTTATCACCTAACATGCCTAACTGGTAGTTACGTGGGCTGCAGAAAGTATTTTTTCTATTACAATTGTTTTTTAAAAAATAGATCTTCATTTACTCTTACATCTGAAACAACACAGTAAATAACACATCACAGGTGAGGAATTTGTATTTACAGTGGAAACTACTGTGGTATGTCCTTTTGCTCTGTACCATTTTTATCTGTTTACATCCATTGACATTTTGGGGGGGATGGTGCTTTTTGATTACATTTTATACAATAGAACCAATGAGTGACAACCATATGCGATAGGATGAGCTGCTTTTTCTGATGTCATAAGCCAGACTGAATCCCAGGGTATTTTTCATGGAGGAGTCCCTTTGCACAGCAACAGCCACATCCCTCAAGGGTACCACTGTCACCTTTGTCTATAACAGAGGCATGCGCCTTTGCTGCGATAAGTACTCAGCAGAGCATCTGCACTGCCTCTGAGTTTGCCCACCTGAAATGTTAAAGGGTTACACCTGCAAAACCCATGCTGTTTCACCTTAAGGTGCTGAAGACATTCCACGATGAACAGGGACAGATTCTGGCCTGTGACTCGCTGGGTGGCCAGTTGCTCTAGATGCCCTAGTGGGTACTGCAGCTAATTAAATCTCAAGTTTTCTATGCCTCTGAACAGGCAGAGGGCCAAATATAGAAACCAACAGGAACTTGCATAGCATTGGCAGATATAGAAATCTACCTTGTCAGGTTACAAAGGTGGAGGAAAAACTTCACATCACCCTTTGATTTACTTCTATTTTCTAGTAATAAGTTCAGACTGATAGTTATGTATATCTTTTTTTTAATCATTTAAACAATATTTTTGTGAAATAAATATTTTAAAAGTTCATAATTCAGTGAATAAACAGGAATTTTGAGGGACAAGGAAAGGAGATTGGGTAATAAATGTATATGGAAAACTCATTTTGAAGTCCAGTTACTGGTAAGCCATCTCCTTTTAACCATCTGTGAAACAATAGCTATACAATTTCTCTAGAGTCCTAAAGGGAGCATCACACCTAGATCCCATTATTACAATGTATTTGGATTCCCAAAGATACAGGGACAGAAAAAAAGGTCCCGAGAGGCCTCTTAGAGTTTGATGGCTATTGTTGGTTTCACAGGTCTACATTTAGAGGAATTGGGTGAGGTCCAGCACGGATACCACTACTGTACCATAGTTGAAAAAGCTGACTGACATAGAAACATCTTTGAGTTGTTCAATACAAACTGGTACTGCTGAAGTTATTAGCTTCCCTTGGCATTTTAAGATTAGTGGCATTGATGGGTACAACTGACAAAAGGTCCAACAAAGAAGACCAAGTTTCAGCTAGATAGGTAAACAATATTGGTCCGTTACTGGACAGAAATGCCAATTGACACAGTGGGATACACAATACTGGTTAAGCATCAGGAAAGAAAGAGAGGGATGAGAGGTAGGAACTCCTTCCAGTGATGCTTCTGCAGATGTTCCTCCCTCTGTGAGAGAACTGAGGCACATAACTGCCGGGCATTTCATGTTTATGTACACCTTCATCCTCTGTGATATTGACTGTGCTTAGCAAAGTTTCAGATCCATGGGATTGCCTCAAACCCCAGACATGTCTCACTGGGAAGTTCAAGGCCTTGAGACCTTAGAAGAGGCTAAAGAGGAAGAAGAAAGGTCATCTTTTATGGTGCTAATCTCACCAAGGACTTTTCTGCCACTCAGTACTGTTGTGGTTCACTCCAAAGGAGAAGTAGTAGCTGGAAACACTTAGGATGTACAAGACTAATTTGTGATCTTTTGCAGAAAAACTACTTGTGACTGCTAAGGGACAAGATAAACTTACTAAGTCCTGAGGAAATACTGTGAGAGATGAGTCTGATTTAATCATCATTCTGAACAGTCTTAAATCGATTTTGAATGGGCTTTCTCCAGGATTAAGAGCAAATAAGCTGAGAAAAAGGAGTGAAAAAGAGTGCAAATGAACATGGAAGCATTCCAAGTGAATGTTGCAAGAAAAAAAAAAAAAGTAAATCCATTCCATCTTGAAAGCAGAAAAAAAAGAGAGGAACATATGATGAAGGTCTTGTTTTGTAGTGTTTATATATTTTTTATTTCTTTTCACTTTAACTGAATTTTGGTACATCCTCAAAGAGTTACAAGCTTATCCTGATAAACAGTCTTATCAGTAAAAAATAATGCTGGAGACAATTCCCTACAGAAGGTTGCACTTTTCAGTGAAATGAAGAAACAGACACCTCATTCTGCCAGGTTAAGCAACCTAACTGCAACCACCACCATACAAAAGCATGCCTAAAATTTTTAGTCATTTCATGAAATGGCTGTTTTCAGAATAGAATAGTTACACAAAAAAACCATACATAAAAGTTTCCCTTAGTACTTTTCTTATGCATTGATGACAACAGGCATTAACACCTTCTTGTCTACCAAGGCATTTCAACTGCCAATGGTCTGATTTACACTGAAAGTTGTATTGTAAAGTCAAATTTACACTTCACTCCTCACTTGTGCTAAGCAGACAGATGGAACACATAAGTGTTTGGGTCACTGCATATTGGAGTATTGTTACATTTTATGTTTTACAATTTAATTTGTAGATGAACTTGAGCAGTTCCAGAAGGGAAAAAAAAAAAAGAAAAAGCAGAATGGGGAAATCAAACATTTTTGCCTCTGCTATAGGAAGATGAATGGGGGACACATGAATTCTAGAAGCATTTTGCAGGAACATAACATGGATATTACTTTGTATGCATATGATTGGCTGTCTATATGTATGGATAAGTGTATATATATGCATATATTAAAAAAACCCACTTTATTATCTATAAGGTTAACCAACAGAAACCCTTAGGCAACACTTCTATTCAGAGATGTCCACCTAAAAGGAAAAAAAAGTATGGCAGAGTACAAGACACATTCAACTATGTGCAAGCCAAAGGACATAAACCAATCTGATTTTACAGATTGTTTTATGTTGTTCTTGCATCCTGCTGGTAGAGGGTATATTTTACACTTCAGTTCGGTTTCAATTCATGAATCTTAATTCAAACTAGAAGGGATCTGGCCTAAACTTTACTTAAAAATCACTTTCAAATTTGGGATTTTGTATCTTCATTAAAATCTCAGAGAAAAGGAAATGCAGAAGAGAGGGTTGTGATTATCACTGTTCTTGTGTTCCAAAGAAATCACGTTGACATTATTTCTGCAGGGGAAGTGAGTGCCTCTGCATGGAATCAGCCCACTGGCTGTCACAGGATACCATGCAAACAGAGGAAATCCAGGAACATTTACTTCTTTCCTTTTACTCCCTACCCCTCACCACTCCCATTCAAAGCAAAGCACTCTGCAACACCCTTGGCCCACTCCAGCATAATTCATTAGAATACCTTTTAGCAAATTTCAGATCACCAGTAAAAGCCGAAGAAGTGACAGTGTCTTGCCACAACTTCAATATCTTTTTTCCCCTATTGCTGGTGTGCATTATTCTAACAGGAAATACATTTTCATAGCAGTCCTGTGACTTAAAACATGAGCATATTCCTGATTTTGTTCATTTTACCATGGAATTTGACACAGCTCCTGTCATAACACATATTAATATAACTTCATCAAGTTTGGAATGAACTCCATAATTTTAAAAAGCTTTTGCTTTTAGAGTCAGTGTGCCAAGCATTTCTTCCATCACTTCTCACAGGGGAATGACAGGCTGTACAAAGTAAGCCTGCACAAACACAGATTTTGATTTCTGGTGGGAGTAAAATGATAATAACGTTGTTAACTGCTTATAGTTCTGTCCTTCAATCTACTTTTTGAGTTACTGGTAGACATTTAAACCACATTAGAAACAGTTTATGATCTGTTAGAGCAGTGCAAAAATATCTTTGGAGCAGCACAGGATCCAAAAACGATCCTATTTTTAAAATACAGTCTGGGATACTTAGAGTCTTCCTTTCCCTCCAGCAGCAGGAGGCAGAATGACCCTCCCAGACACTGCAACACGTAAGTAAATATCTGGCACTTACTACTGGAAGAAGAGGTGAAAGCTAGAGTTTCATGAGTGAAAATGATGAGAAGGAAATTAGGGATGGGATTTCTGTTACTTGAGAACTGCTCTTGCAGCTGTCACAAAGCAGGCTGCTAGTTGCTAGGAGCAACGATAATAATACTTACTTCTTATATAATGCTTTTCATCTCTAGTTTTTAAAGCTTTTTACAAAGGAGGTCAGTATCATTATCACCATTTTACAGGTAGGAAAAGGACTTATTTGTGCACCAGTTTCCCCAAGGACATCCAGCAGGACAGTAGCAGAGACAGGAGCAGGAGCCTGCTCTTCTCTTCACAGGCCACACTGCCTTGAGGAGAGCTGACCATCTAGGAGGCATGAATTTATGTACCTTCACTGCTTAAACTGATCAGAAATTTTGCTTTTAATTAGCTTTTACTGCCCCACAAATTTCAGACATCTTAAAGGAAGATGCTCTTCCATGGAACACCATGAATCAAAGATCCTTTCTAAATTAAGGTTGTGCTTTGGAGAAGTATGTGTTTCTGAGACAGGTCCAAGGTAGTTGCAAGAGGAGAGGCTGAGGTGCTTTCCCAGGCTTGCTTCCTGGAGGAAAGAGAAGGGAAGAGGCTTTTAATTCCAGGTACAAAGTGAAAAGCAGAGACAAAGAAATGTGGAGTAAGCTCTAAAAACTGCAGGAATATGCCTAGATTTGGCAAAGAAGTAACTTTAAACTAAAAGTTAATCTTTCATTTAAAGCAGATGACAGTGGGACAGAAGGGGGAAACAGTGGAAGAATATCAGGTTGTAGTACCTAATACCAGCTGGTCTCTACTCCTTCAGAATTAATTATTTTTTTATTTCTAAGGACTCCTTCCATGCCTTTCCATTTGATTTTTTGATGAGACATTATCTTTTGATTGATGAAAAAAATTGCTTTTTCCCCAGCAGTTCCAGATTGGTAATTTAATGACAAACCTTTAGGAACAAGCCTGACCAGCACTCAGCAGAAATGCAGTGAGAAAACAAGACATGAAGAAGCTCTTCAACCCCATCCCCTGTGTAAGTGAAGGGCTTTGTTTCAACTAATGCTCAAATTAGGATACAAAATGGATACTAAGCATCACAGCACCATCCAGAGTGAGAGCCAAAGGGACTAAACAGTTTCCCCACCTGCTAACACATATGCTGCCATCTGCAACGTACTGACCAAGAGGGAAGTTTGATCTTTTCCAAAGCAACAGCAGCATGCTTTCCTCTGTGCCATGGCTGAGTGCTTTCAGACGTCCTGTGCAATACTGCTAGAATATTTGTTGTCACTGATGTTTGGCCAACCCTGCACTCTTTTACAGCCAGCTTTTGCACAGCACTACCAATAAAGGGCCAGACTTCACCCACCACATTTTTCTTCCAAAGTCAATGATGTGCTACTGGACTTCACAACACCAAAACTCATTGCAAAGTACTATGAGAAATCACACACTATAATCTCACTTTTCAGCCAATAGAGCAAGACACTGCCTGAATTTTGTAGGATAGGACTATCAGCTTACCCAGAGAGGCAGAAGAGCAGAATTTCAAAGTAGCTAGTTCAAAATTATTAGATAAACCAGTTTACAACAAAGTAGTACACAATTCATATGCATAATACATACATATTCTAAATAAATTTTACTATGCAATTAAATAACAATTTATCCTGTGGTTCTTGTAATATATGCAGTTCTCTGAAGTATTGCACACAACTGTGTGCAATTGCTGTGAAGGTAGTGGGTCACAGCAGCCAGACGTTGGATTATAAGAAAATTCCTGCCATGTCATGGCTATCATGACAAAGATAGGAACTCTGAACTGTCAGGTTGCAGCCCAGGATGGCAAAAATCAAGAGCAAGAACATAACATTTGACTCCAAACCTTCATTTTTGCAAAGTCAGTTACATTTCTGATTCAATAAAGGTCCCATCTAAATCCAAGTCTTGCTTCCCAGCAATGCTTGAGTGTGGAGTACTGTTACAGGCAACTCTCCGAGTTGCAACATCATCACAGAATCAGGCCTGAATGATTTTGTGGATTTCTGCAGTTCCATTTAGCGATGGTATTGTTCTAAATACCCTGGTGAACCAGAACACTGCAGACATAGGTGAATACACCTATGAAAATGAAAGTTCACTGATAGAGCTTCAGTGGTTTCCAGCTTTGGGAAGAACATGGTAAAGTGATTATCACATTATACTTAGCAGCTCCAGATTTAATTTTCTGTTCCCTCCAGAGCAAATTAATTTGGATTTGGATGGAGTATTTAGCCACCTGTCCCATAGCATCATATCCTTTCCTTATGGAGTGTGATGTAAGTGAACGATATCATGATGAACTTGTAAAAATTTCCTTTAATAGAGAGTATACACTGCTTAAAAATGTAAATCTAGGCAGCATAAATCTACATAATACGTTAATCATTGAACCTATATAGTGCCTATCAGTAGGTCTGAACAACACTGTCATGTTCTACCAGGTTCAAGTATAAATTCATTTTTCCCTGAGTTTTTTTCCTCTGTTGTCCTCTCCCCATCTTTTGCAATTAACCCCAGGACTTTCATCTGCAGTCTCTGAGAATATAGGAAATGATTCAGTTACATAATCCCTTGTGCATCCACAGACATCAGTGTACTGCTGCCTTCTAATTTTGTAGTATTAATTTTCTCATTGAGTAAAACTACAAAAGCAACTGTGGATGTGGTTCTGCTCTTCAGAATATTGTTGTTGAGGATGATTTGTTACTAATCCTTTGTTCATGCAAGCAGCCAAACCTGCAGACTGTAAATAGAACAGACTGAGAAAACTAATGTTCTTTCCCTCTGCCTCCTGACACAAAGAGATTCCTCCAGCAGTTCAGCTCTTTCAGGTTGGTTTAGATATTGGGGCACTAATATTTTTCCTAAGAGATGCATTCTACGACAATAATTGGATTATCTTAAGTGTTTCCATTTCTCCATTTCTCTACATTCATTTACGAATGACTGATTAATTCTCATTTCAGAAATATAATAGAGACTTATTTTATTGCTTTTTTTTTTTTNAAATGGCATTGGCAACTTACTGAAGTTTAGAAGGATATAATTTCATTTGCAGATAATTAATCTAATGTTGTTTCAGTTTCCTGAAATACTAAGTATGCTCATTAGAGTTTATAAAGCATCCTTGTGGCAACTAATTGCTTAAGGATGAAAAATTAATAGAAAATAGTTTTCTTTTTTTACTTTCATACAGCAAATGGTCGTTTGGAGAAAGCGCAGGACAAAAGAAGAATATTTATGCACAAGCTCTTTACTAATTACTGTGGATCACAGATCTCAGATTACAGTTTGGGAAACATCAAAATATATCATAAAAGAAAGATACACAGATATCAAAATGATAACATGAAAAAGGATGGATGTGTGAGAGGATGAAAGACAATGGAAATTTGGGAGCAAAAATCAAAATAAAATATTTTGATCACATTTTGAAGAAGGCAAGGGTCATAGAATGCAGCCAGACTGATCAAGGGACAGATAGTGGACTGTCAGAGATGTGGCCAGTTACCAAGAATATAAATTAGCTAACCAGAAGTCTGGTTATGTGTCTGCATTAAGCTATTAGTTTTAGTAGTGGGGAAAATCACAAAACTAGAAAAGGTTAAATTTGTAAATTGGTTTTGTTGATCATTGGATCGACAGCAATTGCTTTTTAGCCTCTTTCAGCCACCAGTCCTATAAATACTGTATTATTTGTATTTGGGAATATGTAATTCCCAAACCTGACTTTTATTTTTTGAACTAGCTTATTCTTATTTTAAGAATTTAAAAAAAAAAGTGTAGTATCTTCAAAATAATTTGAAGTACAATTTCTCCTTCTAAGTTGTGAACTTACATATATATTGTGATTGCTAACAGGCAATACAGTCCTAGCCTAATAAGTAGCTCAGCAAAAACNTTTCCCTCTGCCTCCTGACACAAAGAGATTCCTCCAGCAGTTCAGCTCTTTCAGGTTGGTTTAGATATTGGGGCACTAATATTTTTCCTAAGAGATGCATTCTACGACAATAATTGGATTATCTTAAGTGTTTCCATTTCTCCATTTCTCTACATTCATTTACGAATGACTGATTAATTCTCATTTCAGAAATATAATAGAGACTTATTTTATTGCTTTTTTTTTTTTTTTTTTTAAACTAAAGGACATGCGTTCTTTCCTCTGTGTAACAGTACCACCAGCAAGCTCTAACAAGTGACCCCTATAAATGAAAAAGGAGATATTGGTTCAATACTTGTCCTGCCCTGTTCTGGACTAACATTTTAATAGGCACTAATAGATCTATCTTCCATGAAGCTTTTAAAATCTCTTTTGATTCCATTTATGCTTTGAATAGCTCCTATTTAATTATGATCTGAGCTTGCACTTGCTTTAAGCTTGATACCTGATTTTCTCAAAAAAATGAGATCAAGTTTTACAGGTTTTTAAATTTTTTTTAAAAGTTATTTAACTATCTTTTTATGCATAAAGATGTTTTGAATAGTTAATTTGGGGAAAAAAAAAACCACCAAAAAAAAAAACAAAAAACAACCTGGAGGTTANATTTTTTGAACTAGCTTATTCTTATTTTAAGAATTTAAAAAAAAAAGTGTAGTATCTTCAAAATAATTTGAAGTACAATTTCTCCTTCTAAGTTGTGAACTTACATATATATTGTGATTGCTAACAGGCAATACAGTCCTAGCCTAATAAGTAGCTCAGCAAAAACAGGGATTCCAAATTTATTAACTACCATTGACTTCAAGATCATATTTGCTCATTCTCCTAGTAGCAATATTGTTTTCATTCTTAGTCGTGCCTCAAATGCAGCACAGAAGCAGGAAGTCAAGCTGTGTCCCTTTTCTGCTCATGCATCACCCACAGTTCTGCAATTAGAACTTATGGAATGAAAAGGTAAACAGAAGGAAGGAGAAGATTTTGTGCTATAAAAAAAAATAGTCAAAAAGTAAAGCTTATTTTGATATCGCACAGGTTAAGAAATAATCCAGCCAATGGCCTGTTTGTGAACTACAGAATGATTAAAAAACAAAAAACAACAACAAAAAAAACCACAAAAAACCCCACAAAAAAACAACTGAAGAAGTGTCCTTTAAAACCAAGGAGCTTTCCACAGTATAAATGCACCATTCAAATTTGAGAAGACCGATGGTAAAAAGTCTAAATACCAGGTGTGGTGTACAAGAAATTTCTCTTGAAAAACATAGGGTATTCCATTTAAAATTAGGAATAGGGATGTATAGAGTGAGTATAAGGAAATTCAATATCCAAGCACTGATATTTGTTAAACTGGAGAATTATCTCCCCAGGAAAAATGTAGAAGCTCATTTACTTGTTACAATTTAAATTAACCAAGAGAAGAACAAACAATAATATAATAAAGAACCATTCTGCTAAGGCATAAGAGATGGAAACAGAATGGTTAATTACTAAGACAATATTACACTTTTACAGCAGTAACATCTGCAGTATTAAATAATTGTACATAGATTCTTTTTTTTAAATACACAGTATTAAGATGCAGATCCTGGTCCTGCAGAACTTCTCCACTGGCAAACCTTTGTATACCTGCAAAATACCCCTATCAAATTATCTCTATAGAGCAAAATTCTATTTTTTGGAAGAACAGTCTCATTTCCTAGCACTGCTATATAAGCATAAACCCTCTGGGGCATGGTAATGCCAAATTTACAATCCTTATGCTAATACAGCAAAATGCTTGAATCAGCCCAGTATGTGCTATTTATATGTTCTCTTGCATTCCTAAGGAATATTAAAAATTATGGTGTTTCATTGGCCTTAATTTCAACATTATACAGAAGAAACCACAAGAAAATATTAAATATTTTTATNTATTAAATATTTTTATTATATTTGAAAATTATTAAACATGACATTCAATGTATCAGCTGCTAACAGCATACATTTCTCGTGCTGCTTCTCAGGATGTAATCAAAGAAAAACAAATCACCAATATGTCAGATATGGAAATTTAAATCTCAATAGCATATACACATTTTGTATGCTACATTCATTTATAAATATTACCATTCCCATGTGGACCTTTTCTTTATTCTTTCCCAATTTTTTGTATAATACAGCACTGAAGTATATTTGATGTATTGCCATTATCATACTGGGATATGTAAAGAATAAAGAATGTTAAAAAAACAAACAAACACACACCACAAAAAAAAAAAAAAAAAAAAAAAGAGGAAGAGTATTTCATTGTTTTCTACAGGAAAATGTTAATGGGACTAGGGTTCTCTGTGGCTTCTGCTTTTTCTGTCCCACTTCCTCTGTCACCCTGAAGGCAAAGCTGCTAACCCTCACAAAAAGAAAGGATAAGCAGAGAAAGAGAGCCAGGCCCTTTCAGTGCCCTGAATCACAGTCTGCACCACTGGGGAAGAGGGTGAAAATAAAGCAGAACCTAAAAGGCACACTCAAGAACATAGATTAGTTCTTCACTATGGAGCCTCCCACACTGAAAGTTGGGGGAAAAGATGTGCAAGTCATCATCTCAGTACATAGCCACAAAAAGCCTGTGAAGCTGATCACATTCACAATTTTGTTGCTGTTGTCTTATATTGAAACTAGAATATNAAATAATTGTACATAGATACTTTTTTTTACATACACAGTATTAAGATGCAGATCCTGGTCCTGCAGAACTTCTCCACTGGCAAACCTTTGTATACCTGCAAAATACCCCTATCAAATTATCTCTATAGAGCAAAATTCTATTTTTTGGAAGAACAGTCTCATTTCCTAGCACTGCTATATAAGCATAAACCCTCTGGGGCATGGTAATGCCAAATTTACAATCCTTATGCTAATACAGCAAAATGCTTGAATCAGCCCAGTATGTGCTATTTATATGTTCTCTTGCATTCCTAAGGAATATTAAAAATTATGGTGTTTCATTGGCCTTAATTTCAACATTATACAGAAGAAACCACAAGAAAATATTAAATATTTTTATTATA